>CM034155.1:202283686-202300036 GCA_019776745.2 Taxus chinensis | reverse complement strand
GATACAATAAAGAAAAAAGGTGGTGAGAGGTGCTTAATGTCAAGTTTGAGATTCAATGAGGATGTGCAGAGAAAGAATCTAGAGGAAGAGGGAAGATCCATGACTATTAATGAGTAACCATGCATACGGTGCTCTAGTATGTCCCACATACATATCCTTGTAGGACGACATCAAGATTTTTTATTGAACACCCTCACAATGCCTTTAATATTAGCAACTTGTTAACCTAATTATCCCTGGGTTGGCATTAAACTATCTAACAAAAATCATGTTTCCATTGTATTTTGATAGAAATAATACAATCATATTTCGAACTAACTCCCATATATCACAATTTTTTATAGAGTTATATAAACAATATTCGCAAGTTCATATTTCATTATTGAATAGGTTGAATCATAATATGCATTTCCAGCACTATAATTCATCATGTGCAATCCAATTTCATGTCCACCACCATCTCATTCAATCCCACCATATCTATGAACATATTGTTTTCGTACTACCATATTGTCATGACCCCATTTCATGTATCCCTAGTCATCCCGCAGAACTGCATGTCTAAGACACTACTTCTTTCTCCGAAAGACCTATTTTTTTAAAGTTCATATGTAATGATTCTCCCCATGGTTCCATACTAGCCATGGAAAATCTCTTATTTTATACATGCATTGGGTGAGGCTAGCAAGAGTTTTGTAGCTAATTTCCATGTTGATTACATTTACTACAAATATTCTAAGGTTGAATTCTCCTCCATCACAATCACCCACTCTCATTCACCTATTTCCCTTCTCTTGAAATCATTCAATCCCTATACAATAATTTTATTATGATTATTATTATTATTATTATTATTATTCATGTGAGTTTCTCCAGTCAATTTCTTCTTAAAACTGGCCCCTCCCCTTTGATCTATGCCTCAATCTCAAACCGTGCCCGTTAATTTATCATTTTATGTGTGTCCACACATCATGTATATGTATATATTAAATTATTATTATTAATTTTATTATTATTATTATTATTATATTATTTAATCATCTCATAATATAGATATGATCAATATCTTTTGGTGGATATAATACATATTAACTGCACTAAAATAAATTTTAATGAGACATCATCTCGAGATCATTACTAGTATCATTATCATACCACTTTTTATTAAAAAATTATTCTTTCTCTTTCTTATCCTTTGATTTCTCTTATGGAGTGATCGTAATCCTAACGGGTTAAATTCACCGTATCCACCAAGATATTATAACATTAACTCACCTTCCCCATGAGGATCGGCACTATTGAATGAAAAAAACAAGAGGAGGGATACAACAAGAGAGGGACTACAATGTTTTAACACGTTCCTTTTAATTTTGTGAAATTCATCTTCACGGAAAGTGATGCACATTTTGTCATAGGAAGCTTTTCTAACTCTATGGTATTGCATATGTTTAATGATTGGGGGATCTTCCACATATCTTCATCACTTTTTATAGTAAACATTACAAAGTTTTCACAACCTACTTAAATCTTGAATATTGACAATTTATAAATAAATATTTTAAATTTAAAAAACCTTAATTTACATGTGTCAAAGTATATAAGTACTTTTGTTCAATGCAATAACGATACATAGTTTTGTTTAAACACTAATTTTTAATATAACTATTATTCCTTAACGTTTGATATTTGGTTTAAACCAAATTAACTAATTTCCTCTCACTAAACTTTCCTAAGTGTTTTAATCAATCCATATATATTTATAGGGTAAAAAATGGTTTTGGTGTTCAGGGGACTTCAAAGGAGAACGGATATAACATTGATGTTCAAGATGAAGAGGCCTCTACTAGCAGAGCAAGCCAAACCACTACATAAGGGTCAACACCATGTCAAACTCAAAAGGTTGGAAAAAAGCCACACCATTGTACCAAGTGACATGTCCTAGACCAAAATACAACACCCCTAGTAACACACTCCAACAAGATGATTACCCAAGAGGGCAACATCCTGGGATCTCAAATTCATCCATCTAAGAGGAGCGGTGAGAGTCCTTCCTTGTTTTTTCTTTTCACGTTTGTCCAATCCTTAGAATTGTTAGATTCAATTTTCATCTAATTGTATCGGAACCAAGACCTCCAAGCTCCTCGATGTTGCCCAACAAATTTTTATTTGTCAATAAAATCATTCCATAAGGGACGGGTATCAAGTAGGCTGTAACAGACCGTCCCATACCCTCACAGGGGCATGAGAGGGATCAGAATTCCCTACGAAGAGACTGATTCTTCCACCATTATCGTTCTCTGAATACTCTGATCCCTAATCCGTAAAATCATTTCCCCAACAACATATTTTGCTGAACATATTTCCCAAGAAACTTTCCATTTTCATTTTTCTCACACTCTTTTGCATTCTAAAGGTAAGTGAACCAATACCACGAATTTCCGACATCTAAAGGTAACCCCTTCATAAGTCCAAAGGTTGAGACAGAATTCAAATCCAACACCCTAGCTCTATCAGGCAAGATAAACTGAGGTATCCATATCTAACCAAAATACAAGTAGAGGTAGTTTAGTAAACAATTAAGTTTTTGAGTCAATGTCCCAAAAATTTTCCCAAAGCATTTTCCACTTGCAATCCAGTGTATTCTTTCTTCCCACCAAAAATGCAGTGGGAGATGAGGCAAATGCAACCCAGTTGTTTCAGCAATCGAATTTTTTGGTGAGTGGTTGAGAAAGGAAACCATGGTTTCATGAGCAAGATATGTTCTGGAGTTCCCCAAAGCATAATAATATGTTATCTCTATCGTCTATTAGGTTAAAAAACCACAATGAAAAATCCTTTTGGCATAGGATATATATTCCACTTCTACCTAGCATATGGGTCCCCTCCATTCGTAGGGGAGATCCACAAATGTAGCTGAGGGAGCCCTGACCCAAACCATTAAACCTACATATCAACCCGTTTCCTATTAAATTGTATTCAGCTTCAAGTAACCTACGGCACCAAGGAATGGGAATTTTATTGTTACAATTGAGGGGTTTCAGCTCTCAATATGAAGGTTGCAGTTTGCATAGGAAAATTTGTAGCAAGGGTTCAAGAAAATTTTGGCTAAATGAATGCTCATAGATCTTCCTTCATGGATCATTGTATGCGCCACAATCGAGGGAGTAGCAACAGGGGATTAGTCTTCAATTCACGAGGGATCCTTTCGCACCAAACCACTACAAATCTAACCCTTTAGTGGGAAACCTCTTGCTGGCATCAGGGCCCACCATGTCCAAAAGGGGATCTACAATATCAACCACCCCAGTGCAGTAGCAATAGGGAAAATAGGGGAGGGGCAATGTCCCACACCCAACCCTCCAACACCATCTTGAGACCCTTCCACTAAACCATCAATGATGCACAGCAAGGCGGTTGGTAAATCACACATAAATGAGCAGCAAAATATTTTCGAGCATTCCCATCACAAACCATGCCAAGTCCACCAACGCCATCATTTTTCGCCAAATAGACCCCGAAATGGGAAACCCAATCTTTGCCACCGCAGGAGACAAAACTGGTTAAGTTGGTCGTAGGGGGTAGCTTCAAAAAACATAGTTAATACTTGATTTTTTTTTCTAATTTTCCTTATTAGTACTGTCCAATAGGCATGTACCTATGTTTCATAATTACATACTAGTTATTATTATTTCTATTTCTTCACCCAATTAGGGGGCTTGTTTATCATAGTTCATAAAACTATTAACACTTTTCACATCCCCTAAATATCAGTAAAGTTGCATATTTCTTAACAAATATTACAAATTTTCATTATCTCAATTTATTGGCTTACACATTGAGATTTTTTATGGGGCCTTTCACTTCGCAATTTCGATAAAAAATGATGGTCGTGATATTTATTACATTGACAACAGTGAGTACAACATTTAATAACTTACCTTGACACATTTACTATCCCGGATCTCATTGAAATGGCTACGGAAAATTATTAGGGGAAAGGGCCAGTATGCGAACCACCTAAGTTTCACAGGTTCCATGGAGCCAATTCCTTGCCCACGTAGGAGCGCCAATTTTGACAGTCTGTTGGATAATTAAACATTTTTTTTAATCCTACGCCTTTAATTTCGTATCATATTTTAATATTATTTGCTTCCATATGATCGTCCAAATAAAATATCTCAAAAAAAACACATTTACTACTGGTGGAGAAGACCCCCGAAGTGGTTCACCGAGAGGACAGGTGTTTGATAATTACATTCAAAATAAAAGAGTGGAAATGTAAATCTGTCCCTCCACCATTTTGACGCACGTATGATAAGAAAACTAATAAATGCTCACCACCATTTTTGCTGCTCATTGACGGCCCTTACGTTGCTCCTGCCAGGATTACAAGAAAATATTTGTATCTGCTTCTAGTTGGACCTGGGCATCAGAGTGACCTAACACTCCTTTCATTCGCAATTTGAAAGACTGCTTCATAACATCAGACGGACAGAAACTTGCCTCGTAAGTATTAGAATTTCAAATTATAATATCTTTGGGGAAAAAAAGGACTAGTTTTTTCATGTTTGATCAGGATAATCATTGGGTTTTGGACTTAATCGAAAGCAGGTTTCAAACACCACTGTGAATTCTTTTCAATACCGGCAGATTCAGTACAAAAATGTTTCAGTCTGCTCTAGAAAAATTGAGGAGAGAAAATTAAGAAAGCCAAAGACAAGAGTAACTGTCCTGTTGCCAGCTGTCTGAACAAGATTAATAATGGCCGCAACCAAAATCAGGGTTTCAGAACAAGTCGGTGTTTGAGCATATGCTAGCTGAGTGAAACAGGAGAGTCCAAACTCAAATAGAACTCTCAAATCTCTCTCTTTACGACTCACTTGCCTAGAAATTCTAAAGGTATTACACGATTTTCACTGCAAATTGTTTATGAATAACGAAATTTGTCGTTTTTGTTAAGAAATTACAGTTTGCTGTTGGTTTCCGTGCCACTGCAAATTAAGACCGTTACGAAAATTTGTAAATATTGACAACATAACGATTCTGCTGCCTCACTTTCCCTGATTTTTCAATCTGACCAAGTGATAGCAGAATAAGTAGTTTGATGAAACTTGCGAAGTTGTTCCTAAATATATTTTCTTTCTCCTTTATAATTTCATATATTAGAAATCTTTGGCTAACTGCCTTCCTGAAAAGATTCTACAAATTTGTAAGGGTTTAAATTGAAATCTATTCATGATAATGTTGTAAATTTCTACAACTTTTTTCTTTTAATTGTAAAAAAAATTATTGACAATAGAGGATACGTAAGTGCAGGCCGTGTAAAATTAATCTCTTCAAATCTTTGTACTGCTTTAACCCAGTAAATTTTCCCAAATCATTAATCTTCTGAATAAAATTAGGTTTTTGTCTCCCATTCTCCGACCTGGTCAAATTTGTTTTGTTGCTCTTCTTTGATCGCATTATCATTTTTCATACAGGTGCGCACTCTTTTGCAAGGCCCAATTGGAGAACGTCCCTCTCACGAATATGACAAAGCCCCCAATGCCAAAGTTGGTGATATTACATCAACATGTACTTTGTGTTTGTTCCGCATTAGGTCCCTGCATATATTTTTAACATTTTCCACACTCCCTACGCATGGTCTATGTACAATCTTCCTTAGAATGTTTGTTTGATTATTTATTCAGCAAATTGCTGTTTTTGGCTGGACGTGTAGGAGTTTTTATTGTGGGAGCTCCAGTGTTGGCACAGAATCTGAACTTTGGAACGGCAGTTTTAGCGTCGAGATCGTTTAAGCAGGGTTGGCAAACAGTGTGTTATTCACACTACTAATACTCAAGGAAAATGTGACCTACCATTCTAAATTTTTTAGCCATATAGAGGTTGAGGTTTTTCACCTCACCAATATTCAATAAATCCTTGTCTGTTAGTTTTTTATTTAATGGTGTTCAATTTAAGCTGGCAAACAATTTAACGTATTTTTAAAACAAACAAATGCCCGGAGCTGATTTGTTTCCACATCTGAAACAACTATTACGTTCGAGCAATGGTATTAATATAAAACTTCATGTCTTTATATTATTACATTGGAGCAAAACTATAAACTTTCTTTAATGTTCCAATTCCTTACTTCGGAGAATAAAAATATACAACTATAACCTATAATCTGAGCAAATAATGCATTCTCAATTGATTTTGGATACAATATTTTTATGCACACAAAAAAAAATCTCCTTGAATGCTGCCATAATTTTGGGATAGTTGTTGAGTCAATTCCCATGTCATCACCACCCTTCAAAAAGGCCTCATTTTTGGACTATCAGGAACGATTTGTATCATTGACAGATGTTTGTTGGAGTCATTAAGAGGTTCCTGGATGAACCCATGGTGGAATAGGAAAACAATATTGTATTAAAGTTGTATGTGAAGTAGAGGTTTTTTGGTATAATGGGGTGTGTATTGGAGTTGAAGTATTTGCATTCTGTTGGGTCAAGGAAGTAAGGGTGGTAATCTGGGATAGGAAATTTCAACATATCTTGTAACATGGAGTTCTGTATGGGGCTGTAATGATTCCCTGGGAAACAAACCTGTGCATTGTTGAACTTGTTATCTCTTTCTTGTTTCTTCTCTTTCTCCCATTGTGGCGAGTGGATTCCTTCTGTTTGTAATTCCAATTCCTTTTTATTCCTTTTTTTGGCGGAGGGCTAATTCCCGTTGTTTCTCTCGCGCTCACTGTCTTTCAAAAAACTTTGTAGATCCCTTTTCTTGCCTCTCTTTAATGCGTTGCAATCTCTTCTCTTCCTTTTTTTGCCCTTTGCTGCCAACCTTTCTGATTTTCCTTCTCTTCTCTGCCTCAATATGCTCCTTTTTACTTGTTTCCCCTTCACATCTTTCTTGTTTTTTTTGGTTGTGTTTCTTTTAACATCTGACATAAGCATCAGATGTTAACAATTGTGAAGCATGACTTATCCGGAGTGGCAGCATCACCTCTTACCCTTGGAAGGATCCGTACAAATTGTGGTCTGTAACCTTAAAAATTTACCCAATTTCTTCTCATTTGCAGCAACACCATCATTTGGATATACACTTCAACATCATGGCCAGTTGTCTCTTCGCTGGTTCTCATTTTATCTTTATCAAGGACCTCAATTTCCTTTATGTCATCATACTATGAGTAAAAGTTTTCTGGTTCAAATTCTGCTAGCTCAAGGCTGGTTGGCATTGAAGG
The DNA here is from genome assembly GCA_019776745.2 of Taxus chinensis. Classification (NCBI taxonomy): domain Eukaryota; kingdom Viridiplantae; phylum Streptophyta; class Pinopsida; order Cupressales; family Taxaceae; genus Taxus; species Taxus chinensis. The sequence continues at coordinate 202,292,805 of CM034155.1, read as the reverse complement.
TAAAGATTACTTCACCTCAGTGTTTCCATCTATCAAGCCCAACTCTGCAATATGCTCTGCCAGCCAATAGGTGTTTCTGGTGCCTTGGGCCAGGAAGATTGTCGTCCTCTCCAATCCCTGGGCCCTCAGTGTTCAGTGATGTGCCTTGGGTCACTAGTATGCACAATGGTGGTTTCACTTCATAATATTTGGTCTACATTATATTTGTCTTTTCTCTCCCTTTAAACTTGGTTCCTCCGTCCTTGTATTAGCAACAACCATTGTTTCAATGTTGGATGGAATTCTTTTGTTTGTTGACAGATGCCTCACTTGATTCCATTAGTAATTTCTCCAATTTTTTCACGCAACTGGTGGCGCTACATCTTTGACAAACTAGGATGTTTTATGCACATCACACTATTATGTGTTCAGTACCCAAAAGAGGAAAATCAACATTCATAATGTTTTCAGTAGTATCATCTCTGTGACATTTTCCAGCATCATCTTCGTTGGCATCTTATTCAATGATATATATTTTTACTAACATTCATGTATTCTGTCAATGCATTGGGATCTAAGTGGCCATATCATGTGCGCTAAAACCAGCATGAATATTGCAGGGGTCAGGCCTTGGCAGAAGCTCTACTACCTATTCTGCCAAGTCTGGAACGTTTGGACTTCTTGTACTTATATAACACATCCACTGCATCCTCTCTCAGATCTAATATGCTTAAAGAACAAAGACACTAACATCCGTGGTTACAACGGTTGTAAGTTATGTGCTGGCAATGTCATAATCAAGCCCGCAACGCCTGGCCCTTCTAATATTTTGACAATGCCACATGGCTTTCCATGACCATCACATATAGTAACATCCTATTTTCAGGGCACACTCCTCTAGGTACCGACTTACGGAAATGATAACAACCAGCTTATAAAGACTCTCTAGTCTCCAAGCACTTGGGATGACAGCCTGGCAAGCACCTGGTTCACATCCCTTGAATTTAATTTTTGTGAAACTACTTTCTGACCTTTAATAAGTAAAGTTAGGATACATTGCCCTGCATTATTTACACAACATCAATTTGTCAAGCCCTTCTCTGCTACGAGACTGAATTTTGGGAACATTCCTGCACCTTGGGCAGCACCCTCATGCCATACTTTCTCCCTGCTTGGATTCCTGTCCGCATCACAATTCCATAATTTTCTGCACCATAGGAATTGATATAAAATGTTAGCTAGTTTTTCATAAAACTTGTAACCACCTTGGACGTAACCTATTGCACGATCTCTTTCTAGACCTTAGCAGTCCGAAGGACTATGTCTGGGTGTCTGTTTTCTAATCCTCCACACCAAGATTTTCCCAGGTAATCCTTCTCGCAATGGAGTCTCTCTAGTTTCAAAAATTTGGCACACATGCCCTCAGTTGGCCATAATCCCACTCCATGCCCTAAATCTACTTTGCTTACACCTTCAACTATCTCTTTCTCCTCTCCTTCACTCATAACAGGTGCAGGGCCCTTCCTTTTTTGTATGGGTCAGACCATTCAGCCATAATGAACAAATGTAGGAGGTAATATATTTCAGTGTAGCGCTCTAATAGAATAATTGTCGAGTCAATTCATCTATGGCTTTAACATTCTTCTTTTGACCAACTAACAAAATTCTAACTTCTTGTTCAAAGTGTTGCCTTAACAACCACAGTCTCCTGAGTATGCCTATTTAGTTCACACACCCAGTAGGTTCTGGCTGTATCATCATCATTTTGTGTTTGTATCTCCTGATTTTTGTTGCAACCATCCTCTTCGCTTATTATTGTAGCATATGTTCATCTGTTTCTATTAGATTGTTTCATTTCAAATTGTACACCTCTTTTTTTGGCATAAACGTTTTGTGCTCATTAAACTCCTCTTTCTCTTCATCTTCTCTAAACCTGCAGTAGAAACCTATACAATTAGTAAAATATGTATTAATTATATCAATAAGATCATCTACCATGGGAAAATTTTTAGCAAGCTTATGATACATGACATATGAATTTGCACTTTTAGGTAAACTTTTGAATTACCCCCCCGTTGGGTGCCATTAACGATGATCGATACTGTTTTATTATTTCATATTATTTGAAAAGGCCCAAATACCTAACATCCATAGGTTGTGCAACACCTTGGTGTAGTATGTGCGGCCATGTCGCGATAATCAAGGTCACACCCAACGCCTGGCCCTTCTGTGCTGCAATGCCGACATGGGCTTCCATTACCATCAAGGTAAATAATATCTATTTTTCAGGGCACACTCCTCTAGGTAACAGACTTACTGAAATGTACAAACCATCTTATAAAAAGTCTCTATCCTCCCAAGCCTTGGATGAGCTCAGCCATGCAAAGCACCTGGTTCACATCCCTTGATATTAATTTTGTGAAACATTTCTTCTGTACCTTAAATAAGTAAAAGTTTAGGGTAAAAGGAAAACATTGCCCTGCATTTTTACACTCACAGAATGTCATCCATGGATGTCTCTCTACGAGTAATGATTTTGGGAACATTCCGCAACCCTTGGTGGCAGAAGCACCCTCATGCCACAATTTCTCCCTCTTGGATTTCTTCTCATCACAATTCCTATTTTTCCCTGCACCATATGAAATTGATATAATGTTAGCTAGTTTTTCAAAAACTTGTTAACCACCTCTGTACGTAACTATTGCAACGCTCTCTTTCTAACTTCACATCCGAAGGACTATGTCTGGGTGTCTTTTGCTAAAAATCCCTCACACACCCAAGATTTTTCAGTTAAACACACACACTTCTCGAAATTGAGTCTTCTCGAAGTTTCACAAATTTGTGCAAACACAATGCCCTCAGTTTGCATAAATCCCACTCCATGCCCTAACTCTACCATTTGCTTACACCATTCAACTATCTCTTTTCTTCTCCTCTCCTTCACCAAAACAGGTGGCAGGGCCCTTCCTTTTTGTATGTCAGACCCCCATTCAGCCAATAATGACCAAAGTAGGAGGTAATTATATTTCAGTGTAGCAGCTCAATAGAAGATGTTGATTCAATATATCTATGGCCTTTAACATATCTTCTTTTGACCAACAGACAAATTCTAAACCTATTGGTCAATGTTGTCCTCTACAACCACAGTCCTCCTGTAGTTAATGCCTATTTAGTTCACATCCAGTAAGTTTCCTGGCTGATCATCATCATTTGTGTTTGTATCTCCTTGATTTGTTGGTTTGTCAAACCATCCTCTTCGCTTATTATTGTCGCATATGTTCATCTGTTTCTATTAGATTGTTTCATTTCAAATTGTACACCTCTTTTTTTGGCATAAACGTTTTGTGCTCATTAAACTCCTCTTTCTCTTCATCTTCTCTAAACCTGCAGTAGAAACCTATACAATTAGTAAAATATGTATTAATTATATCAATAAGATCATCTACCATGGGAAAATTTTTAGCAAGCTTATGATACATGACATATGAATTTGCACTTTTAGGTAAACTTTTGAATTACCCCCCCGTTGGGTGCCATTAACGATGATCGATACTGTTTTATTATTTCATATTATTTGATAAAGATAGAATTTATAGCTGGGTTGGTTTTGATTACATAGGGGAGAAGAGCCAGATGTGAACACTACCAATAAATTGAACACTATTTTTCATTAAAAAAATTTCCAATACCTGATGGAATAAACCCAATTTTGAGTTATTGAAGTTCAAAAATTTGTTTTTTTTTATAACCATATTGATGGGTCCACAATCTCGAGCAGGCACTGAGACACAGACCCCTTCACTCAAACCTCGCACAGCTGTAAGCCCACTCACAAACACCCAGCCCATTTGCATTAGAACTGGGCATGAGGAAATGCACAAACGTCCAAAGGAAACAATGTTTAGGACGCGTCCAATAGGAAACAGATGGAACGCGTCCACACAAGCCATGGTAAATGGTGGTTAGCATTTTTTTTGTCATATCTATCAGGCGCGTCAATCCATGAGGACAATTGCATTTCTCCTCCCTCTTTATTTGAATTTAATGCTCACACCTGACCTGTTCATCTAAATATGATACAAAATAAGGCTTAGGATAAAAATGCTTATTTAAACTAGCTATCAAATTGGCGCTCCTACGTGGCCGGAATTGGCTCCATAAGACCTGCGAACTAAGGGTGTTTTGCATCCTGGCCCGATAAAACTTCAATAATCAAATTTTGGTTTTTATCTCCATCAAGTATTGGATATTTTAAATGCAGAATAGTGTTCAAGTGAAATATCATGTCACGGATGACATGATTTTCGTGCAAAAAGCAACTCTAATTGACTATGCGAGAAACTCAATATCATCTATGGCCTTTAACAATATCTTCTTTTGACCACTAGACAAAATTCTATCTACCTTCTTGGTCGAAGTGGTGTGCCTCTAACAACCACATCTCCGTGTAAGTTCATGCCTATTTAGTTCACATCCAGCAGTTCTGCTGATGACCATCAGTTGTGTTTGTATCTCCTTGATTTGTTGTTTGCAACCATCCTCTTCGCTTATTAATGTCGCACCATGTTCATCTGTTTCATGGTTAGATGTTTCAATTTTAAAATTGTACCCTCATTTTTTGGGCATACGTTTGGCTCGATGTAAACTCCCTCTTTCCTCTTCATCTTCTCTAAAGCTGCAGTATGAACAATATAAATTACTAAAATATGTATTAATATATCAATAATATCATTATAAACCTTGTTCTAAAGATTAGGTGTTTCAAATAACACTACATTCACAGCTTGTTTTTCTAATGATCATATCAAGTAGAATGTTTCACTCAAACAGCAGTCGCCCCTTTCGACATTGTAATTCCATATCGACCCCCCCCAAAACTTGGGGGAACGCAAGGTCTTGGTTAATTAATGTTTTGTGACATCAAATCTCTTCAGAAGGAATGCATGTAATAATCGTAATGTAATTCGCTTGAAACTACATATGTTGTTTGTGGAGAAACTATTGTACTACTGTAGGTCTGGTATGGACCACTCCGATCCTCCACCAGTAATGTTTTTTTTTTCGATATTTTACTTTGATTGATCTATGGAAGCAATAATATTAAATATGCAATTCTAAATTAAGATATATGTTAAACAATGTTAGTATACCTACTGGCATATTGTCACTCCTACAATGGCAAGATTTGTTCACTTAACCTGCGAACTTTAGGTGTTCGCATACTGGGCCCTTCTTCCCTAAACTCTTCTACAGATGAGGTGTTATCAAATAACACTACATTCATCGGCTTGTTTGTAATTGATCAACATCATTAGAATGTTCACTCGCCAGGCAGTCACCCCTTTTCGCATTGTAATTCATATCGATCATTGACTCAGGTCTTGTTAATGTAATGTTTTGTGACATCCAATCTCGTCATAAGTGAATGCATGTCAAGAATCGTAATTGTAATAGCTTGACTACATATTTGTAATGGTGGCAGCAATTTTTTTGTAATACTGGAATACTTTAATGCAATCATTGATAACTGTCAATTATAGTGCTTCGTGCCAAGCTACTTTTGTGCTGATTTTAAGTAGGGCGAAGAATACATATTTAGTGAAAGGTATAATAAACATTTGTTCTTTCCTATATCTTTAATTTCTGGGCGTAGTGCCATTATGTCAACACCCTAAGTTCACAACGGGTCCATCGGCCAATTTCCCTTGTCATTAGGTGTTTTATCATTTTAAGCTAGCTATAACTAACTTTCTTTATTCTTATCTCTTTAGTTTGGAAACTCTTTATCTTATCTCTTTAGTATTTGGCAGGTGTTTCACATAGAGTTACGATTTCATTTTTGTATTAATGGTACAAATTTTAATAGCTTTAGAAGTTGCGAAGATATATAAAAGTGCTTGACATTTTTTTTTTTCTTTGTTTCGAGCATTAAGGGGAAATCCACCTTCTAATAGATCTTCAAAGTTCCTCCCTCTACAGTTGAGGAATGATTTCGTTAAAACTCAACGGTGTTCATTGTAATGAAGAAATTCAATTTGATTTGTTGCTAGCTGCTACATCCTTAGTTGAAGCCAATTACGTTTTAAGTGAAGCCACAACTCGAAATATGTTTGAGTGTTGGACTTGGTTACCTTTCTATTTTTAAAGGTGTGAAGATGTTTTGGCTCAGTATGTTAGATGATTTCTTGTCTCTTACTTACATTGTATACGTTATATTCACTACATTAATCTTTGTGGATATTGATAATGGTTTGAATTCAGTTTTTCAATTTATAGGATGCGTGGATGTGGTTTGTGAGAAATTTAGTTCTAATATTTTGCAGATGTCTATGGGTTGAGGACGGATAACAATTGAGATGGTCAAGGCACATCTGATATTATCTGTAGATGAATTATTTTTAGAAAAGGCTATCCCCTACTTGCCCAGAGGGCATAAGGGAAGACATTGTGAGTATAGTTATTTGTCAAATAAGTAAGGAAATACTTCAACTGGATAACAGAGAATTTCCGCTGAGAAATTAGAACTGGTTTACGGAGCCGCTCTTGGGGAACGTGGGGGCACCGATTGTTCTCCCTCTTGCATATAGCTTAATGAAAACCATTTATGAATATCATTTAGAAAATTCTCTACCTCATTTTGCCTGCACATAGGGGAGACGGGCCAGTATGCGAACAACCTACAGTCGCAGGTCAATTGGAGCCAATCCTTGCCCCAGTTAGGATCAACAATTTGACAGCTAGTTATAATTAAACATTTTTTATCCTAAGCCTTTAATTTAGAATTATTGTAATATTATTTGCTTACATATGATCGATCAAATAAATATCTCAAAAAAAACACATTTACATCTGGAAAAGTTACTAGTTCTATGTGAAGTTAATATTATTCTTTTAAGTACTGTAGGGAGAAAACTAAAGCCATTATCTAATAGATGTTCACAGAATTAATTAGCAGGATGCTCATGATCAAGAATCACTCAATTCCAATCTTAATATTGTTAATGTGCTCTGCAAAATGGGCCAATTTTGATAAATTAAATAGAAACCAGTCCATAAACTTGCGTTCTGCTCCTCAGCCAAATTGTTATGTCTAATCAAATATTGAACAGATCTTTGGTCAAAACAAAAAGTAGATCACAAAAATAGCTTTCAGCAGAAGTGCAAGGTATACGGTTAGCTTATATCGAGAAAGAAAAAACATCCATTGAGGTATATATGAATACATTCAGTGGAAAAAGGCCTTAAGTAATAAATTTGACTATTTTTTACATATTTAAGTGTCCTCTTGAAGTTGTTTGATAAAATTCTGTCACACCTAAGGATGCATCTCAAACAAATGTTACTTGCGCAATTTCAATTCTTTCGGTTCTTTCTAAGTAGTAACCAGAGGAATTGAGAAATTATTTTATGTATTTTTTCCAAAACTCTGCGAAATTAGACAATGCTCAGGAATGTTGTTTTGCAGATCTGTTTGAGTTGTGAGCTTTAGGGTGACGACTGCTTGACATATTCTCCATGGCAAATTTAACCTGATGAAATGGCTCCCAATGCTCCAAGTGAAAACCCTAACAACATGAAGATACTCTTCTTATATGTTAAACGAAATGGAGTCTTCACGTAGAACTTTAGTGCAGGAGCAGGAATCACCAGGTGATATTTACCAAATACTTGTGTAGTCCACCATCTTATCTCGCCAACGCTACCGTGAGCAACGTGCCTAATCTTCCCCCAAAGATACATAATCCCAGCGGTGGTAGAGGCAACAAAAGTTCTTTTCCTCCCAAGTTTGTGAGCAGTTCTCTTAATCTCGCCCTATCGTCAACAATACTTGTCATCGATTGGAGAATTAAATAGTCGCAAGTTCTTATATAAGCACTGTTGTCTCTCCACCAGGGTAAGGGCGAAATAGTTTAACAACTGCATAATAAAGTAACTACCATATAAGCATTGTTTTTCCGTCTTGGAAAAAATGCGTGGAGACCGGTTGCATGGGTATTTTGATCCTCCCAAATAAATGTTCAATGATTTGCCAATATAATAGATATTTGGAGCATCTACAAGACTCAGTAGTCTGTTAACATCCGCTCCCCCGAATTACTCAGAGAAGATGGTCACACGTTAGCAACACTTGTTTTGAGGATAGATTGGTGCTGTGTACATCGACATTCTCACAACTAGGAGTGCACTTGCAAAGCTTTAGCGAGTTTCTCGTTTTTTTAACTTACTCGCACTGAGTCTGTTATAAAATGTGACTTTTTTTACTCAACAATCAAGGATGTCTATGGGGCTTTCAACATTTGGAAACACTTTGCAATGAATATGGGCATATTGAAAATTATTGCACGATATGGAATCTGACCTCATATCTTTCTTGTCGACCTTCCTACATTTCTATTGGGCATTGTAACTGCTGCAAATCTCATGGTGAATTATACTGATCCGGTTTTTGGCCTAAGTCATTTTTTGAGAGATTACAATCGGTTTGCTTTTGCAGGCTTTGTAATTACCACTAATTTTTCTCCCATTTCCATTTGCACCCAGCTCTCAAGGCAGACCACGGACTCAATGGGTGACATTTGATACTCTTCAACTCGCAAATTGGTTTATGTTTTCCTTAGATGTAATCTCTCTTGTATTCTGTTGCGTAAGTTCTATTCCACACCCGTGCATTGTAATCTTGCACAAATTATATGATTCTCTAATTGCCCCACTTGAAGCCTTTCACCAACATCTTAAATATGTTCACTTAATATTTCAGGGATTAAGTTTGTGGTCAAAATTTTTACAATAACGGTTATCAGTTTCAATTTCTCGCAGTTATTTTTTCAGGGATTTTAACAACCTATTCTATGTTTACATAAGAAATTGTCATTGTTAGCAACTTTGACCACTCGCCATATTTTGATTCCTTACATCAATCATCATTTGGTTTCACATCACTTCCTCAGTATTTCTATTCCCTAATATAATTCACCACATCTAATGTGATCATTCCTTGATACCAGATACTATCATTTCAGCTGGGGCATACTTGCAACATTGTCTACTCTTGTTTTTAATGATTTTTAACCCAGGATGTTTATAACTATTTCTTTTCCTTTCATTTTGATATTTGGTTCCCTATATTTACATAATTTCTA
>CM034155.1:202162805-202276710 GCA_019776745.2 Taxus chinensis | reverse complement strand
AAAAAGTGGATAGTTTAAAAAGGTTGTTCAGAACTAAGGTAATAAATCCTAGGGAATAAAACATGGAATACATATGCCACGATTATGACTATAGTAGAATAATTGAATCCTTAAATCTTCATAAAGAAGGATAGCTTGCAAGAAGACCTACAATGTCCTAAATTTTTGTGGATTGATGAGACTCAATAATATATATTTTTTGAAGTTTGATTCCTCATTTTTGAGTAGGTTTATAATAGAATTAATGTTTTTTTAAAGTTTTTTACTTATTTTAGAGATTAATATGATGCACATATGATGAATTAACTTTCAAGGAATTGTAACTTGTTTGTTGTTAGGAAATAAGAGATAAAATATTCGAATAATCCCTTACAGAATCGCAACAGTAGAAACTAATATGTAGAAAATATTACAGATATCAAATAAAAGTGTAGAATAAATAACACAACACAGAAAGACAATATTTAACGTGGTTCACCCAATATGTGCTACATCCACCAAGAATCACTTGCTCAAACTTTTATTTCAAGCCTCCACTCTCTCAATACAATACCCAGATCTGTTGGAGCTATACTCAACAAACTGTATAGAATTCACACCCGAATTCAAAAGCACATCTGCAATACATTTGCTTGTCTATCTATCATATGCATAAGACCATATAAATAGACAATTTCTTAAGTAGTTTGATACAAAACCGTGGGTATCAAAACCATGGGAAAAAACCCATGGGTATCAAACATGGGTGCCGAAAAACCATGGCCCAAAAATAGCCCATAACGGTTACCCGTTACCCATGGGTTAATAAACCACCCATGAAAATTTTCTTCAGGGGCTTTGCCCCCGAACCCCCCTAAACCCATCTCACTGACAAGCGGGACCGCCGTAAAAATACCCAAGTGTAACACATAGAAAAGTGTACCACACTCTAACATGAACAACAGGCTCCACAAGCATAACAATCTCCCACTTGGAGATTGATTTCACTGAGCAAGCTTCTTAACCCTTCACTATCATCCATGAAGGCCAACCAAAGCTGAACCATAGCTTTAGTTTATCCCTTGTGACCACCTTGGTCATCATGTCTGCAGGATTTTGACTGGCATGAATCTTCTCCAACATCAACTTATCTTCTTCCAAAGTTGTCCTGATGAAGTGATATCTCAACTGTATATGCTTTGTCCTGGAGTGGAAATTAGAGTTCTTAGCTAGGTGTATAGCATTCCTAAGTATCACTATGTAGCTTACATTCCTTCTGGTTATGCCCCAAACTCCTCAAGAAAGTGTTGTAACCAAATCATCTCTTTGCTTGCCTCTGTGGCAGCAACATACTCAGCCTCCGTGGTTGATAAAGCCACCAACTTCTGTAGTCGTGAAATCCAGCTCACTGTTGTCCCACCTACAATGTAAATATAACCTGTCGTGCTCCTGCTGTCAACATCTCCAGCCATGTCTGAATCTACATAACCATGCAAAGTGGTGTCTGATCCACTATAGCACAAAATTGTCCCCATGGTCCCTCTCAAGTACCGAAGGATCCACTTTACTGCTTATCAGTGATATTTACTTGGATCACTCATAAATCTACTCACTACTCCCACTGCATAGGAAATATCAGGCCTAGTGCACACCATGACATACATCAAACTGTCAACCGTTGATGAGTAAGGTACCTTGGACATCTAGTTTCTCTCATGCTTTTTCTTTAGACATAACTCCTTTGATAACTTGAAATGGCATGCCAAAGGAGTCCTAACCGGTTTATCATCCTACATATTAACCCTCTCCAAAACCTTCTTATTGTAATCTTCCTGAGATAAATTCAACTTCCATTCCTTCCTATCCCTATATATCCTGATACCTAGGATTTTTTTGGCTTCCCCCAAATCCTTCATATCAAAGGAGTCACTTAGTTGCTTCTTGAGTACTTTTTTCCTGAAACTAACATGTCATCCACATACAGACATAGGATAATATAACTACCATCCTTAAATTTCTTTTTATATACACAATGGTCAGAATGACATCTAATATAACCTTGCTTCATCATGAAGCTATCAAATTTCTTATACCATTGGTGTGGAGATTGTTTCAAGCCATACAAGCTCTTCTTCATTTTGCACACCATCTCCTCTTTACCTTTTACCTCATAGCCCTTTGGCTGCATATATATATCCTCCTCCAAATCACCATGGAGAAATACAGTATTTACATCTAGTTGCTCTAAGTGCAAGTCTTATGCTTCCACTATTTCAAGAATAGTTCTAATAGAAGTAATTTTTACTACAAGAGAAAAAATCTCATCAAAGTATATACCTTTCTTATGTGCAAACCCATTGACCACCAAATGGGACTTGTATCTTTTCTTTCCTCCTTCTTCATCTTTAACTTTATACACCCACTTGTTTTGTAATGCTCTTTTTCCTTCGAGTAGCTTCACCAAATCCCAAGTTTGTCTCTCCATGAGAGACTGATGCTCCTCATTCATGGCTTTCTCCCACTTCTTCATTGCATCTAACTGCATTACTTCATCAAATATCTTTGGCTCTCCACTATCAGTGAGTAATAAATAATAAAGAGAAGGAAAAAAATGTTCAAGTTCTCTTCTTACCCTAGAATACCTCATCAATATAGGAGTTTAGGGTTCCTATTGAGTAGCTTCATGAACTGATCAATATGTCACTTTCCCATCTGGAATATCCTCTACCACTACATATTCTTTCTTGGATTCTTTCATGTTTTCTTGTGACTATTTCTTATACATAACTTTCTCATTAAAGACCACATCTCTAGATCGATCGATTTTCTTATCCTTAATACTCCAACATTTATATCCAAATTCATCACCACCATAACCAATGAAAGTTAAATTTTCCGACTTAGCCTCTAGCTTGGTCCTATCATCCTTGTCAATATGAACAAACACTTCACATCCAAAGACTCTAAGAAATGAGTAATTAACTTTTTTACCAGACCAAGCCTCCTCAGGTATACCTCCATCAAAGGCACTTGAGGTTCCTTTGTTTATCAATTACACAGTTGTACTCACCGCTTCTGCCCTAAAAGAAAGAGGCAGTCCCGCATGTAACGTCATGCTCTTAGCACGTTCCATTATTGTCTTGTTCATCCTTTCTGACACCCCATTATGATGCGGAGTTCCTGGAACCCTCTTTTACCTGCGGATTCCATTCTTGGAACAATAATCATGAAACTCATTGTTGCAATACTCCACTCCATTATCTGACCTAGGATATTTTAGCTTAAGACTTGTTTCATTCTCTACCAAGGCTTTCCATTTAATAAAAGTGTCAAATAAATCATACTTATTTCTAATACAATAGACCAAAACTTTCCTTGTTACATCATCAATAAAAGTAACATAATAATTTGAATCCCCAAGATATGATACCTAAGTCGGCCCTCACACATCATAATGTACCAGCTCCAACTTACTCTCTTTCTTTGTAGGTGCAAACTTGAAAAACTTTACTCGCTTATGTTTCCCATATACGCATTTCTCACACAACTCCAAACCTATTTCTATATATTCGAGAAAAATCTTATTTATGATCCCCATGCCCTTGTGGCTCATATGACCGAGCCTATAGTGCCACAATGTTGTATATGCGTCTGAAGCCACAAGATTACAAGCATTAGTATTATCAGTGGTTAAATACAAGGTTCCAACCTTCTTACCTCTTGCCACCAGAAAATCACACTTGGTAACCTTCCAAGAGTCTGTTGTAAATATCACAGTACAGCCATCATTTCCCAATTGCCCTTCCGATATCAAATTTAATCTTTATATAGGCACATGTATAACATCCTATAATAGCCATGTATTCCCATTTCCCATCAACCTGAACATAAACTTTTCCAACTATGATGCAAGGCTCATCATCACCAAGAAAAACATGCCCAAAATCCCCTTGAACATAATCGACAAAATAATGCCTATGTGGAGTAGCATGGAAAGAAGCCCCCAAATCTAAAACCCAAGATTCAACAATATTGTGCAAAGAAATAATCAAAGCATCCTGAAAGACATTACATGTTGCCACATTCACCTCCTTGTTTTCTTCATGTTGTTTCTTCTTCTCTCGAAACTTCCAACAGTCCTTCTTTGCATGCCCAGACTTTCCACAATGCCAGCATACCATCTTGCTTTTGGATTTTGACCTTGCTCGATCTTTCAATTTTCCACAGCTTCCTTTATTATTTTGTATCCCTCTAGTTTCCATCGTCAAAGTACTCCCTAAAGTATAATATTCCCCAGAGATTTTTCTTTACATTTCCTCACTTAGAATCACCCCTACAACGTCCATAAACTTCAACTTTGAGTTAGATGGAACCGAGTTACTTACCATCATTACCATGGTATTTTAACTCTCATGTAAGGAGCACAAAATTAATAAATCCCTAACTTCGTCAAATTCTATTATAACTGAAGCTAGCATATTCACATCCATATTAAAATCATTCAAATGATCTGCTACTAAACTATTCTCATACATCTTCATATTAAACAACTTTGTCATTAAAAATATCTTCTTAGAGGCGGAGCGATTTTCATATAACTTCCCTAAATTATGCATCCATAAGTTCTTTTGTAGTCTTTTCCTCTAAAACGTTAAATAATACCAAAAATGCAAGACATAGTCAGATCATTCCAAGTGCCTTCCTATCCAGCAAATCCCTCTCTGCATATGTCATGCTCAAGGGTGTGTTCCCTTTCTCAAACAACAGAATATAAATATCCTTTTGATAAAGCTAATCTTCCATTTGCATCTTCCAAAGACTGAAATTCTACCTGTTGAATTTATCAACCTTTGATTTTCCATCATCTTCCATAGCTCCCACTCAAGATAAAACTTTCCTTGCAATTTAACACTTCAAAAAACCAAACCAGGCTCTGATACCAATTATTAGGAAATAAGGTATAAAATATCTGAAACAATCGTAATAGTAGAAACTAATATGCAAAAACATATTACACATCTGAAATGAAAGTGCAAAATATAAAATAACACAACACAGAGACAGTATTTAACATGGTTCACCTAATTTGGGCTATGTCCACCAAGAATCACTTGCTCGGATTTTTATTACAAGCCACCTCTTTCTCTCAATACAATACCGAGATATATTTGGAGTTGTGCTCAACAAACTCTCATGAATTCAAACTTGAAATCACACACTTCTACAATGATATGTCTTCCCCACATCAATAGGAAACTACTCAAGCATTTTACAATACCGTGGGTACCAAAAACATGGGCCAAAACCGCCCAATAAACCTATGGGTCAAAAATCCCGCCCATATGAGAAGAGCACATTTCCTGAACCCCGGCGAGAAAACTGTGGAGAGTGTACAATACTTTTAGTATACACTCTTCAAAACTTCCACACATAAAAACAACCTCCACAACATAACATTGACCTCGGTGGTCAAACGAAGAGTGAACTTATGACCAAGTTGCACTACATCTCATACTCTATGTAGTTATTTGTGTTTGTGTGTGAAATGATGCCCTAGGCTGCCCTTGTGCAAGTTGCACAATGATAGCGGGATAGATCTAGAATGTACCAAGCATGTAGAATGTGTGTGATGGAATAGAATGAGCTCCCTCCTATGTTGTGTACACAGAATGATGCAGCCCTTGTCCTTTGTATGAAAGTGTTAGATGTGTCATTATAACCCTCTTGTGCTTTGATGCAATCTTAGCTGGGCATTGATAATTCTTATGATGTTTGGCTCCCTATTTGAGAGCAATAACTAAGTATATATATGATTCCCTTATTTGAATTTCGTAATTTACTACTAAAAGGTCAACCCAAAGTTTTAAAAGGTGACCAAAAGGTGAAAAGAACCCAAAAGAGTAAAAAGAAGATAAAGAAGGGAAAGAGCGCCCATGAGGGAAAGGATCACCTGGGCGCTTCTATCCTAGTTGGGCGCTAGTGTCTGAGGTTATAACAGATAATCAATGAAATGCCAACAAAGTTGTAAGATGTGTAAATCCAGTCAAGTTTTAAAGACAGTAACCAAAAGGCTCAAAGGAGTTATCAACCACTAGTTTTATTGCTTAGGAATCATGTATACATTAGTATGCTTTAGGACCTAGAAATATACCCAAGTGCATAGATTTTGTGTCTACAGTTATCGGTCAGGCCATTTGGAAGCCCTATCTCCCAAAATACTATCAGCAAGACAATCAACCCCATGTGATTTTCTCCCCTTTTTTGGTCTGGATCCTTACTTCATCTATGATACTTTCTGATATGAATAGTGTAATATTATATTTTGTATCATGTGCAATGTGCAGAAACATATTATTAACTTTTGACCATCTCTCAGAGGCCCCCAACTTACAACTAACCACGCATGTAGCTACTCTAGTTCCAAGATCGAATATGTTCAAGACGTTTAAGGCATGACTTCCCCTCTGATATTACAGTTTTGTGGTTGTCTCTTCTATTTCTTCTTCATCGCGCAAGCCCATTCATATTTCATCATCGTTATCCCTCATACCTATCGCCTTGCTGATCGATTTTTTGGTTAAACACATCCTTCTACCCACAAAGTAGAAGTATTCCTCAGGGATGTGCAACATTATCCAATGGTACATGTGTGTGGGATTACAAAAGAATGGTAATTCAAAAAAAAATAGCACTTCTACGCCCTCCAGGCTCTTGCACACCTTATCATCAAAAAAAATATTTCCTTCTGGTGTACGCTGCCTCATTTCCTTCAAGAAATTATTCTGAATGTCTATCTTGTGGCCTTGTGCACAGTGGTTATATTCATTGATCTTACATTTCCATAGTTGAGATGCATAATTACTTTTTATGGATACTACATAGTTCAGATGCCCAAGGTTTTCCCATGAATTACTTTTTACGTGCAGCCCAAGCTCAAGACCAATATGAAGTAGAAAATCCAGTCATTTAGTACCTCCTTGGTTATTGTCTTAACCTTTGTTGCCTTTCTGGGTGTCATTGTTCACTTGGTTTATTATTTTATGCCCTAGGTGCTTAGAAACTCAAATTTTACTTGTTCAATTCATTCCTCAACTTTATCGATCACAACCAGTAGTTTGTGCCCTAGCTCAAGTCTGTAAATACCCCTCGTCACCATCAAACCCTAGATTCGTAACCCTTCCTCCAATCTCTTCCACTTTTCACAACTTCAACCTCACACTTGAAGCTCTAATTTTGTCTTGGAGGTTCATTGGTTAATCACTTTTGTCACAACCCTAGTTCACTCTAATTCACACTCATTCTCTGATTAGCAAGAGCTCTTTCACATAGTAATATTCAAATAACAAGGTAAGAATGACATTTCTAGCCCTTATTTTATAGATTTTCAATTTTCATTTGATATTTTTCAGATTTATATTTTGATACAATTCAAATTTATATTAATTCCAATGGCTTTTTGGCATTTACAGCTCATGTCAATAAATCAAGACATGGTGTGGATACGTAAGGAATTGCAAACCACTTTCTTGCTACTATGATTTATTTCTTTCAAGCCATAATTGTTTTACAGGGTCGGCAAACAGATATACCAAACTGGGCTATTGCGTACATTCTTACAATTATTGGAAAGCAAAAATTTGATTAGTGCACCTTTTTATCCAATAAAATAAAAACTAACATTACAAATGCATCACTTTTGGAAAAACCAGTCATTCACTCCAAAAACTATCTCCTTAGCCTTTATTATGAGGATATTTTTAATTTAAGATACAAACCAATTCCTACTTGCACGGGCAAAATGATGAAGAATTTGTCAATTCTATTTCAAGAACAGGTATAAATTTTATATTTCAACATTAGACTAACATTATGTTCATCTAGAATCTGATTAAATATTGACTGTTTGCAAATAATATTTATGGAGGCCCTTCCACAAAAAAAACTTGCATCAAGAGGAAGAGGCCAACAACACGCTGAGGCATCAACATATTCACAATCTAAAATGGAAATTCACTCATCTCCGAACCACCAAGCGTTTTCATTAGTAAAATGACAGAGATGTAATACCCTAACATTTACTATTTACAAATTCCCATTTTCTATTTTCAATTTACCATTTACCATATTCAATTGACATACAATCGATTGTTGCTTACATTGCAGGGACTTTGGATAATACGTATGCTTCTCAAATTCAATTGTCTTCACCAACTCACTCAGTTCAGTCACATGCAATTGTCTCTTATCAACACCCTACTTAGTAATCCTAGCCACACACAACTCAAACACAACCAATTACTACTCCAACATGGCCACCTCAAGGATCATGACAGATTACCCCTCAATAACAAGGTATGCTTGTATTGCTTTAGTACAAGTTTTGAATAGTTTTTCATATAATTTCATAGTGTAACAGTTTTTCAATATGATTTTTCTTGCACTTTTCAGCACATTGCAGTCCTTCACATTCTGTACAAACAGCGGCACCGCCCCCTCCTCCACCAATATGATTCAAAATGCCAACCCGAGGTTCAAGAAAAAATAACATTGGTAAATGCATCCAATTCCTATGGCCCCTATTGGAACACTAAACATTGCCTCCTCATTTTGAATACCAACCCTCTCTCTCAGTGGCTTACCCAGCACAATGGGCTTATGAGTTTTAAATAATATAAATTTAGATGAAGATTACTTGGGCATTGATAGCAATGGCCCAACAGGATTTTTCAATACACGTGATATGATTTAAGGCCAGCAAGTATACTTCTATTTCAACGTAATTTTATTTATTTGAATATTTATTTTTTTATCGCAAATAGGATCAGGCCACCCAAAGGAAAAAATGATAGTAGTGTTAGTCGATGATCAACCTGAAATCCCCCATACCTCTCCAGTGACATCGTCTTCTTCAGATATAGATGGTAAACAATTGTTATCATTTCCTTTAGAGAACTTGATTGGTTATGATTTTCAATCCCATGTCGAAGAGTTTAGTGTACCTCATATCATTCAACTCATAGAATGGGAAAGAAGGGAAAAAGTACTAATCAATGAGATAATAATTCATTTTGAAAATTATTGGCAAAGGGACAGTCTATATGTTGCAGTCCAGAATCAACCTACGAAGATGGATTCCTTACTTACCCAAGTAAGAAGTGGGACTTTCTTGTACAACAACAATTATAAAGACCATTTTTTAGATAAATCATTAAACAAATTGGAAAATATTAGTGCTGGAGCCTAGGCATATTTTTAAAAATGGTATAAGGACAAGGATCTGGTAGCAATTGCAAATGCTGAGAGAGATAGAGCGGTCGTGAGTATTATCACTTTGAAAAAATATTTTTTGTTAATTTGAAATTCTCTTATTTTAGTAATATGCTTCATTGACATCAATTTTTTTGTGCAGTTGAAATATGAAAATTTTAAGAGTCAAGCAAAGGTGTTCCAAGTTCACTTGGAAACCACGAATGACAGTTTATGCATAGTAAAGAATTTGAAATAAAATATTGTTTTAGTTAACAAACAAAAAAATAAACTAAAGAGGATAATTAAAGAGCATGGCTTTGACCTTGATATTTTATTCAAAACCAAGGTAGTTGTAGATCCCAATTTTCTATCCCATGGAGATGTGACAAAGGAAGAACATAGAATCGTAAAGAATCTAGATAGTGTTGCAAAATATCTGATTATTTTTTTGATTATTCAAGTCATTGGGGAAAGTGTTATAGGAGAAGAAGACATTGGGGAAAGGAGTGCAGGAGTGAAATCTAGTGGGGAAAGGGGTACAAAAAATTGAGGGTTGAAAAATTTCATGATTTAGGGTTGAAACTTGAAAAATTAAAACTTTAAATTTGAAAATTTTAAATACTTTATAATCTATATTTGAAAATTTGAAACTTGAGTATGATGGTCATGGTGTTTGAAAATTTGAAATACTTAATTATCTGTATTTGAAATTTGAAACTTGAATGTGATGGCATTTGAAAATTTGAAATAATTTATAATCTATAATTTTATATCTTGTTATATATTATGTATATAATTTCTAGATTATATATGGTGTTTATGTTTCATTTGAATGTGATGGCATTATGATAACGGTTAAATTTTTTTACGAAAATATGGAATGTGGTATGATAGAGACATATTAATACTAATAGAGTTAAATCTTCTTCTCTCTACTTGTAAAATTCAAACTCTGTATTTGGTTTCTTAAAATTTAAACCTTCTCAAAATCTTCTCTACTTGTAATGATGATTGCATTAGATGTGGATGATGATATTAGAATAGAATCATAGATATGGATTATCATGAATTGTATGTGGACATAGGTTTAGCTTCAAGCACGATCATGGAATCTAGATGATGATAATGGATAATTGTTTTAAGAAAATTTGGAATGTGGTACAACATAGACATTTAAACCTTCTCAAAATATTCTTCTCTCTACTTGTAATGATATGATGGCATTAGAATGGATATAGATGATGATGAATGATGATAATGGATAATTGTGTTAAGAAAAATTGGAATGTGTTTTCACATTTAAAATAGATATGGATGATGATGAATTATGTGGACTTAGATTTAGCTTCAAGCACAATCATGGATGATGATAATAGATAAATAATTGTTTTAATAATAATTGGAGTGTGTCAGGAGTCTAGGACAGAGACATATTTTGTCTACTTATAAAATTTTAACTTTGTATTAGGTTTCTGCACATTTAAACCTTCTCAAAATATTCTTCTCTCTACTTGTAATGAACTCTGTATCAAGTTTCTTTGCATTTAAACCCTCTCATTATCTTAAAATATTCTTCTCTCTACTTGTAATGAATCAATGATATGATGACATTAGATGTGGATGATGACATTAAAATAGATATGGATTATGATGAATTGTGTGGAGATAGATTTAGCTTCAAGCACAATCATGGATGATGATGATGATGGATAAATTTTTAAAGAAAATTTGGAATGTCTTAGGACAAAGACATCTTAATACGGTAAATTATTCTTCTCTCTTCTTGTAAAATTAGAACTTTGTATGAGGTTTCTTTGCATTTAAACCTTCTCAAAATATTTTTCTCTCTACTTATAATGAATCAATGATATGATGACGTTAGATGTGGATGATGATGTTAAAATAGATATGGATGATGATGAATTGTTTTTGGACGTAGATTTAGCTTCAAGCACGATCGTGGATGATGAATTGTATAATGGATAATTGTTGTAAGAAAATTTGGAATGTGTTATGACAGAAACATCTTAATATGGAAAAATCTTCCTCTCTCTACTTGTAAAATTTGAATTTTTGATTTTATCCCACAAATTTTAAACACTTTATCAAAGCATTTTGCAAATAAAAAATTAAATTAAACATAATTGTAAGAACTCAAGAAATGTCATATGATAGGATTTAAGTTGCCTCTTGTATTTTAGATGGCTGTGACAAAGCATATGGAAGGAATATGAGAAATCATCCTTCATAGCATGCTAGAAGATCTTCGATTCAAGAAAAATCAACACAAGAAATGGATTAGTATATAAATGGGTGAGTTTCCTGACATTGTCAGTCCTGAGAAGTAAGATCTTTCTCAAACGGATGTCAACCCACATTTTCATATAAAAGAAATAATGATTGAGAAAATTAAGGAAGAAACAGAAAGATTAAAGAAATTACAAATGATAACTTGTACATGTCTGGACAGTAGAAGCCTGGAAGTCTAAAATAGTATAACAGTGGAGGAATATGCAGATCTGAACTCTGAAGGCCTTACAAATTAGTATTCGACAAATGCATGTACCAAACAAATTTTTAAAACAGAATTTGGTATTCGATAAATCCAAAATAGTAATTATATAAAACATATTTTTTATAAATAATTGTATTTAAATAAATGTAAATATATATACCTGTAACATCTTTAATGATAACAAGAGTTGAAACAAAAATTGATAAAAAGCCTCCTCCATCAATATTTGCATCTGTAGATTTAATATGAAATTGAATAAATAACCACATTTAAAATGTAAGGTGACAAACAATAAAAGTAAGGTCAAGGAGATACCTATTTAAATCTTGAAAAATCCATTATCAATAGCTTCTTCAAAGTTGATGTTCTCTTCTATAGAGTGTGACGATGCACCAATTCTAGTCTCATCATTGGGAACAGTTGTACTTGTAGTTGTATTATTTACACCTTTTCTTTCGGAAAGGGAATTCCAATGCGTAATTTCTCTATCGAAAGGAAAGGTTTCCATGGATTAGTGAGAAACATAACACCTCATGTAACTTTCCATATTTTTATCCAACATATTTCTCAGTTTTGATTTTATAAATGATAAAGCACTAAAAACCCTTTCGTCCTCCACAGACCCCAAAATCATTATATGGCATAACTCATATAATCTGAAATATTCATTTATTTCTTCTTGTAAGACAATACTTTGATAGATTCCTTACCAGAGCCTTGTAACAGCACCACTCTCAAAAGGTTCATCTAAATTTTATATTGGTTCCTCATTGTTGTTGCAAAATTTGTTTATTAAGACTTTAATAAATCAACATTTAGTATACCTTTGATTTCCATACCCTTGACCTCTGAAGTCTTTGTGAAATGTTCCATTATTGTACCCATGGATTTATGGAAATGCTTTCTTACAAAGTCTGCACGAGCACCTTCAGTATTCTAAAAATTCAGATTCATCACACCCATTACTTCAAGAATTTTATCTTTGGAGAAACATTCTCTAATTTCTAATGATAAGGATTTTGAATTTTTTTAATCTTTATTCTTGTTTCAACTATAACAGACTCAAAGATTACACATCACAAGAACACCTTCTTGTTCTAATCCTATAATATCTTGACATTTTATACAAAACGTGCAGTGGTATGTCCCTCCCATTAACATTGATGTAGAGGTGATCATGGATATTAAGTCTCAAATAGTTACTGGGATTTTTAAGATCTAATAAATCTTTCCAATTCTTGAAAACAGGTGTATAAAAACTATCTAGGGAACAATACAAGACATCAAGACTTTGACATACCATTTTTGTCATCCGTATAAAATCCACAATATAGATTAATCTCCCATATGCATGCTTCATCAGTGTATTGATCTCCTGCAACATTGGAAGAATATCAACCAATGTAAGCAATGTCTCTAAATTAGTTAAACAGAATATAAATTCCCTCACCTTGTCAACTTCATGACGATATTTTTGCATGTAACCAACAAACGAAGGATAATCCTCACGAACTCTACATGCAGGTTCATACAAAGAAATCCATCTCGTCTCAACATCCTTCAGAAGTTTTTTACCATCTGTAATTCCAATTGTGAATTTCTAGAAGTCAATAAAATTCTTTGGGTTGTTTTCCATATAGGCATGAATTTCTCTTATAAGGTCTTCTACATTAGCAAAATTTTCATAGTTGCTTACGATTTTATACGCTAAATTCATTTTGTGAGAAATATAGTGAATTGCTAGCATATAAGGGGCCACTATTGTTTATAATCTACCACACATCCCTGTTTGTTGACCTTGCATGATTGATGAAACATCTACTCCGATGCATACCAACTTCGTCGAAATTTCATAATCAATCATTCCAGCAATATCTTTTAAATGAGAAAAAACTATTTTATGTAGGTTTTCGACATTTTCATAACACCCAGCAGATGAGGTGTCCTTATCTAATTTTCTAAAGTATAGACATGGATACATAGCCATGTAGTGTTGTCGACTGTTGTCACTTCAACAATTGAAAGAAAGATAAACTTTTCTTTTATTACATTCTCTTTAAAATCTTCCTTCTTTATCATCGAAAGGTATTTTCCATTTCCAATGCACTAGTGTTAAATCAATGAGACTGAGTTACGTTCGGCATTCCATTATATCGATACAAAACTTTGAAATCAAGGAAATCCGAAATCAATCTTCATTTCTTTAGTATGTGAAATAAAGTAGAGAACTGTATGAGTTTTGCATTCAGATTTGTTTGATTCATCTTACTAATTTGCGATGTGATTGTTCCTCCATTTTCCACAAGATGACTGCATTTTTTCTGCTCTTTTTCATACTCTACTATGTATTTAACATGCATGCATTCTTTTTTACTTTTCCACCTATGTGTTTTTATTTTTTGGTCATCCTCCCCCTTTATAGTTGAATATTGTTTTCCACAGTGTTTTTCTATAGTGTCCAACTTCAATTGCATTTTTTGTTATTTTCCCAATTTCCATGTATATATTGTACATTACATTCAAATGGGATCTCTTCTGAACTAGATGGTTATACAGGTTCGATAAATGGAAATTTGCGGCCCAATTAAATTTTTATGTCCCACCAATTGTCCACATATTCTTATTCATTTTCAATGTTTTAATTTTTTGAGTAGAATTTTGAGCAATATCACAATCACCTGGTTTCCTCTTTCGTGAACCAAAATTTGAATTTGATTTTTGTGTTCAATTTTCCTGAGTATTTGTATGTGTGATATCTTGATGCACTCCTGGTTGCACCCCAACAGGAAGAATATCTTCAGGATCTATCATCTCAATAGGTATACCTTCGATATTTGGCATGGTATCATCATAGGTGTCATTTGGTTGATACTGTGTAGAATACATGTCCACCTCAATATTACCTTCCACACAGTCGGTACTTTGATTCTTTCTGGTAGCAGCTATATGGGTGTTATTGGTTGTAGTATTGGTAGTAGTAGAGTTTCCAAAATACTTGAATAAGGACTTCTAGTATTTCTTAGTTACTTTTTGGGTATTCTCATTCTGAGCACTAGCACCTTCCATTATTCTGAACCGAGTCATGTGTCAACAAAATCACTAAGCTATGTGTCAGAGAAAACTAAACTACGCGTTAGCAAATACACTAATTCATGCATCAACAAACACACTAAGTCACGTGTCAAAGAAAACTGAGTCGCACATTAGCAAATACACTAAGTCATGCGTCAGAGAAACTAAGTCACATGTCAGCAAATACAATAATTTGTGTGTCAGTGAAAGCTCTATCATGCATCAATAAAAGTACATTCATGCATCAAGAAGAGTAGTTTCAGGTGACAATAAACAAACCCCTGTCACGCGTTAGCAATACCTTCTTGTTGCATGTCAAAGAAAAACTATCTCATGTGTCAACAACAGTATAGTCATGCATCAACAAGAGCAGTCTTGGGTGTCAACAAGAAAATCCTTGTCACATGTCAGCAAGATCTCCTTGTCACCCGTCCACAAAAAACCTTTGTCACGCATCAGCAAATATTTGTAGTCATGCATCAACAAATGACATTTGTCACCTGACTGCAATCTACTAACAGTAATCAAATATGTATTATGCTCTGGTGCTTAGAGTATGCAATTTCACGGTACTGGTAACGTTGTAAGGTACTGGTGGTAGTATACTACCTAGTGAATCACCTAGGTTTTCATAGGATATTTTTTCAAATGTAGGTGAAGACAACCCCTAAAAAATATTTACTGTAAATTTTAGGCGAACAGGATATTGCACTGCTCCGAAAAATTCACCTTTTCAAATTTTCCTAAAATGAAATTTTTTCCATATTACGAATATTCGCCACTAAAATTATCCCTAGGGAGAGTAGGGCCACTCTTACACAAGGAGGAAGAAATTTATGATATTATCTTAGTTTATTTTGTACATGTTCTTTTTAACTAATAAATTGTAAAACTAATATAGTAGATAACTTTGTTAAAGTTTTATTCATTTCTTCCATATGTTTGGTTCAACGGTTTATGGTTGTTTCCTAGATTATTGTTTTCATGAATTTCTTTAACTTAGGTGGATAATTACAAATATATTTTCTTATATTTCCTATAACACATAACCTTTGGATGCATCCTTGGTTTGATAAATAATTAACTATAGTGAAGGAACAACAACCCTCGAGACTATTAAGTTTGATAATAGAGTTGGATAGAAGATTTTGGTACCAATCCAAAACATCTCTTGTAAGTGGCTTAGCCAAGATTTTGGTGGTTGTGAAAGAATTTAATTTCACACAATCTATATTGATATTTCCAAAATCCTTGATATGATATGTTAGGTCCTTTTCCTCTTTTAAACACGCTATTTCTACAATTTTTTCATTGTTATCTTCAAGTAGTGCTTTAATGGTGGCAGCCTTATCAATGTTCCTCCTTGCCACCTTTGTAGATACCTTAAGCAAAGAATTTCTCACCTTCTCATCAGACATTAGAGTAGGCTTGATTTTCATGTGCCTGCTTTGGGGTGCATTCTTCACCTTTCTTGATACGCAAGATTCCTCACATACATCAAAATATGGCTCATCCATATGGGTCTATATGGACCAAGATAGTTATTTCCTTGTGCACATGGTGACCATGTCTGGATCCATTAGCTCCCATCCATATAATTCCTTAAGGCCTACTGTGCTCTCAAACTGGGTGCGGACGATTTTTCTTGTTTCCTCAGCATAGCCCATACTTGGCACAACATATTATTCACTTGTTCTTTTTGTTCTTGGCCCCTTAGGAACCTGTGCATCAAGCTTTGGAGTTGGCCCTTATTCTTTCATAGTAGTAACATACATGTTGGTTTGCTTGTGCTCAGTTTCCTCTACTTCTTTCACCCCTTCTTCATTGTTCATCTCTTCATATTTCATCTCTTCATCTATGGGTTCATCCATATCTTCTAGTTGCACTGGAGTTCCAGGAGCGCTCTCCTCAGACTCTTCCACCTCCTCATCCAGCTTCAAATTTATCCTTTTCTTCTTCTCAAGTGCCTCTTTCTGAGGGGAGAGTCTGGGTGATCTTCTTACAAGTTGTGGTGTTCATGTGCCTTAGGTCCTAATTCTTCTGAATACCTTCTTAAATTTGTGCTCTTTAGGTACTTCATCCACGTCCATGTCCTCTTATCCTTCTTGTTCCTGTGGTGGAGAATCTACGGGCTCACTCTCCACTTTATTTGTGGGCTACCTCCTACCTCTATGATCCAAGCCTCCACTATCTTCTTGTTCCTCTTCTTCCTCGTCTATCTATATGGTCACAGAAGTCTTTGAAGATGGCACATTATCCATTATGTGTTTTCCCTTAAATGGCCCTGGGAGTATGAACTCGTTCTCTACATACTTATTATTCTCTAGCCTAAGCTTAAGCTAAAGATATATGAGCACGGCTCTACTATCCCCAATATCCAAACTTACTGGCTTCATACTTATGACATCTGAGATGAGCCTTTCAATGTAGGTAGACCGACCCAAATATCCATAAGTTTTTCTAAGGGTGTGGTAGTCATAATCTACATTTTCTATGTTGAAGTTCATTCTGCACACATTAGAAAATCTATGAACCGAGGCTTAGAAATAGCATGTTATGAAGGCATCAGGAAGTTTGCACCATGTACTCCATGTCCCATCCTTCATGGAAACATATGCGATGCAGAAGTGTTGATACACCACGAACTATATTGCCTTTCCTACTACCGAAGCTAGTTCATTTGGAATGCGCCATTCTTCCTCAAACACCATGTGAAGTCGGTCATACCACTTTTCTGCCCTTTGCTTAAATGGGCCACTCATTGATCCTTCACATAAATATTTCTCAAACCTTTCTGTGAGGAACTTGTTCTCAGTGGGGTATTCCCAAATTTTATTCTTTGGCCCATCAGGCACTCCAATTTCTATAAAAACAAGAGATAAGAGGATGGTGCCAAAAATTATCTTTTCACCTAAGCACACTTCTTCAACAATGGTTTTTCTAATATAGCCTACTAATTTGTAGATTTCTCCCTCTGTCATCTTTTTTGCAATGTATAGCCACATTGTATTTACCTTTTACCATTTCCCTTGATCATTCATCTTGGTTAGCAGATGTGCGGCTTCCTGCACCACAGGGTACTTCCTCAATCTGTAAATTTCCATTCCGCACAAACCCTTGGTATACCCCAACTCCTTGCCTATGGCTATAACCACTGCTTTATCAGTCAAATCACTACCAATGTTTGTCACTATGCCCTTCAGTCCTGTTAATGTCATAATTAGGGCCACTATGAGCCTAACCCTCCATCCGTAAAAATAGAAGAAGTCCTCATTGACTCTACTCATGAGCCATTGGTATAAAGGTTCATATTTTCCAAAATATGGGAGCTCATATAGTTGATAAACTCCTACCTGTTTAAGCAAATTTTCCCCAGCATCGTCATACACTGGCATATCTTCCACCGTGCACTTGTTATTATTATTATTCAAAAAAATTTCCAACTCTTCCTTATTATCAGTGGTGAAGTGGTTGTAATCATTCACTTTGCACCTGTGGATGTGGGAATCCCACTCTTGCCCAACTATAACTCTTTCTAGGTACTGAATCTCTGTAAAATTTCTCTCGGGAGAAATTTCAACCTCAAGTTCCACCTTTTTCTTTCCTTTTGTGCCTGTTATAGGTGTTTTCTTCAGTGTCATCGTAAACATCCCACCTTTCATCTTCTATGTCGAGAAAACTCAAACCCTAGCTCGAAACCACATGCCCTAGATACTTCTCTATGCTTCTACTTTGCTCAAACCCTTCACCAATGGGGATGCAAGCCTTTTCCGTGCACAAATCTTCTCTCCACTTCTGGTTTCGTAACTCTCTGTACCTCAATATGATTCACTTGGCTCGGTTGCACTTAGCTCACTCGAATACTTTTGATTGCAAAGGTAAAATTGAACTTACATCACGTCCTTATATATTTTTTCAAAAAGGTAGTACCTTTATTTCTCCTTCACCTACCAATAATCCTCCCATTAATTGACCATTTTCAAATTTTCTGAATAATTTTCGTGCAGTGCAATTTTGCGCCCTAGTTATAACATTCTAGTGCGCCTTCCTACCCTATGGCTACCGAACTCTCTTCCATGTGCTTCCATGTGACAAGTACCTCGCCACTACACCTTTTCATAGTATTTTTCATGACCGTTGCTTACCTCACATTATATTTTCCCTTCATTCATTTCCATCTATGGTCTTCTTTAGAAGTAATCACCTTTCAAACAACACCTTTCCATAATTAAATATCACCTGTAACAGTTTATTCCCATGTGTACCTAGTTATGAATAAAAAATAACAACCACCCCACACCAATGGTATGTGCATTCCTCTGTGCATAAAAAAATACTTTAGATTGTAATTAGCTTCCATCTCACAAATGCGCTTATTACACTAAATGAAGAAATTACATTAAAGAAAATACAGAAAGGGAAACCTATACTAAATGACAATACTACCTTATTACAAACACCAAGAAGACTTATTTATAGAAGGGCTTTAGCCTATTCCTGTTAAAGTAATCAGGTAACTGCATTCCACCAAGCACATCTAACTGGAAATAGACTGAGTCAAGTATATGAGTGATAACATATAGTCTCAACCAATGCACCTTGAGCTTTCCTAGATGGTGCAAAAACTTAGAATCATAAAGTAGTACCATCTGTCCAACCTCAAGCTTCTTGTCTCTGATGTGTCGGTCATGGCATGCCTTCTTCCTAGCCTTTTCCTTCTTCTTACTCCAACGTGCTATGGCACGCATCTCATCCAACTTTATTAACCTTTTAATCCTTTCTTCTAATGATCACTCATTATCTAGACCTCTAGCATGCACAATACACAAAGAAGGTGACATGAATTCCATAGGAAGGACTACTTCTGCACCAAACACCAACTGAAAGGGTGTGGCCTTATTCAACCTCTTGTAGGTTGTTCTATACACCCAAAAGTACAACATAAAATCTATCATCCCAATATTTCCTTCTAAAATCACAAAAAAATTTCAAGGTCTGGCTCAATATTTTGTTGAAGGCCTCAACATTCCCATTTTCCTAAGGGTGATAAGGTGTAGTCTTGTGGTGCACAACCATAAACTCATCCAATAGTATCTTTATTGTCTCATTCAAAAAAGTGTGCACCCCTATCACTTTTCAAGCTTAGCGGACATCCATACCTAGTAATAACATTTTCCCATAAGAACCTAGTTGTTTTAGCTATTGTACAATCCTTTATAGGTGTTGCTTCTTCCCATATTGTAAGATAATTTGTGCAAGTGATGATATAGCACCTTCCAGTTCTACGTGTGGCTAGCGAAATAGGACCCATAAAATCAATAGCCCATTTCTCAAATGGATTTGCACTAGGAATATGTCTTAAAAGAATTTCATCTCTTTGCCAGGTTTACCAAGGCACTAATAGTGATCACAAGCCTTACAATATGCTTTACAATCTTTGTACAGGGTCTCCCACCATAATCTAGTGAGTAGAATATTACACATGGTGGCATCAGTTGCAAAGTGCCCACCTAAAATACCACAATGAGCCTCTTTTATAATATATTTTTGCTCATGCTCTAGTACACACCGGCGCAATACTTCATCTCGACCTAGTTTGTATAAGTCACCACTGATCAACATAAAAGGTGTCGCGTGAATTGTAAGTTGTTTCTTCTCTAATGCTTTCATTCCTTCTGGCATCATACCCGTGTGTAGAAAGACAGAAATATCCTCCAATTCTAAAGGAGTGTGATGTAACTTGTACAACTATGATCTGGCATTATATCTTCAATTTTACATGCATCCTCCCCTGACTAAATCTGTGATAAGTAGTTGGGGCCAGAATTATGTTTACCTGGTTTTACCACAACTGTGAAATCAAATTTTTGAATAGAGTACCCATCAACATATGTTCCCTTGTAAAATAGGCTTATTTACCAAGTATTTTAATGTCATGTGATCAGTATAAAATATAAAAGGTTTTGATAGCAAGAACTACCTAAATTTATGCAGCACGTAGATCATTGAAAACGCCTCACGATCTACTGTTGTATCATTCTACTCTGCAGGAGTCAACTTTCTACTAGTAAAACAGATTGGATGGTCTATAATACCTTCTCCAGGATGAGCTAACACCATGCCAATATTTTTACTAGAGGTGTCCACATGTACATGAAACAGTTGGTTCCATGAAGGAAAATGTAGAATAGGCATTATTGTAAGTCTCTCCTTCAATGCCTCAAATGCGCGTTGTTGCGGTTCTCCCCAATAGAATGTCCTTTTTCCTTTAAATAATTCTTCTAGGGGCACGATAATATTTTCATACCCTTTGATAAATTTTCTATAATACCCTGTGTGGCCCAAGAATCCACATACCTCACTCTGACCGGTAGGCTCTTCCAGGCCTACAATAACTGGAACCTTATCCAGATCTACTAAAAAACCTTCCTTGCAGATGATGTGCCCTAAAAAAGTCCCAAAAGGTGTAGAAAACATACACTTCTTGATGTTTAAGGAGATATTTAACTACCTGCATCTCTCAAACATTAAGCACAAGTTTTCAAAATGATCCTTAACAATCCCATACACCATCCAATCATCTAAGTAAACCTACAAGAATTTGTGAATAAAAAACCTGGAATTCTTGAACAACTATGTGCAAAAATATAGTAGGCACATTTTTCAAACCAAAGGGCATCCGTATATGAAAACATTTCCCATTCAATGGTGAAAGTAATTATATCTTGATCTTCCTATGCTAATTCTAACCCTATGATACCAGAGAATCCATTAGTAAAATAATAAACTTCCCACCCTGCAACGCCTTCTAATATTTCCTTGGTGAATGGTGTAGGAAAAGGATCAATCACACAAGCAACATTCAGCTCCCTGTAGTATACACAAATCCTAATCCAACCATCTTTCTTTATACAGATCACCATGGGGCTAACCCACTCTAATTCATCTAGGGGCTTAATGATTCCAGAGTTCAACATTTTATCAATTTCTTCTTGACTTTTACGTGCAAGTTTGGGTTCATCCTGTAAGGTCTCTTCCTGACCATGCACACCCCTTCCTTTAGCTTAATCTTCATCTCTCTTAATGACTCATGCATTCCTTTTAACTCATGGTAGCCCCTAGGGAATAAGTCTTGAAAATCCCTTAGTAACTCAATTATCTTTGGTACTACATAATCAGTCCAATAATCCCCTATTATTGCTTCCTTAGGTTTAGAATCCATGCCAATGTTCACTTTCTTGGTCTTCATAGGTTCATGATATGCACATGTGTTCTTATCCACAATGTCTAACACTTCACACGTACCTACTGAATAATCTATATCCATATTTTCTATTTCTTCATCATCCACTATGTAGACCATCTTTCCTTTTTCTTTCTCATAGCAAGCACACTTAAGTAGTGTGGCATCTATTTCTTCTACTTCATCAAAACAAGCTCCTAAGTCTACCTCACCAAATAAATCCTAAATGAATTCTTCATCCTTTGCACTATCTCCCAAATTTAAGCACTTTATAACCCTTAATGCCTCTTCCACCAGAGGTTTAGTAGAGAAGTAGTCAAAAGTTTGGGTCATCCCCACAATCAAGTCTTGCCAATTTCTAGTCTCCTTATGCATCTCTGTATAAACATACCAGGCACGTGCGCAACCTTGTAAAGTGGAATAAAGTTTGTACACCCAAAGTGAAGGTGGAAAAGTTTCCTTCCCTTCTATCCAGAGTCTCTCACATTGCTGAACGTGGTTTTGAATAGGTTGATTACCATGATACATGTAGATTGTAGTAGATGCATTACTCCTAAAGAACCAAGTGGTTAGAGAAATATTGAATTCATTCCATTCCATAAGATTATCCATGTGAACCATCCACCAGTGAGTTGTTGTCCTTCACAAGGTATATACTAACATATTCCTTCTTTCCACTTGATTTTTCCACTTCTCCTCCATAACACGCAATAATACCATAGGATCTCCTTCTCCAGCGTATCAAGGTATAGGGTATTTACTATCCTCCTAATACACTGAGGTTTACTTCTCCACACAAATTTTATTCTTACTTCGTGCCCAACCATATCATAGGTTCCATGTTCCCAATTGTCACAAGCAATACTTGTAGTATCACTGATAGACTGTGCATCTTCCCACTGGAGGATTCCTTCCTTTGAGGGCTCAAGTACTTCTGGGTCTCGAATGGCACGTACATAAAT
The DNA here is from genome assembly GCA_019776745.2 of Taxus chinensis. NCBI lineage: Eukaryota > Viridiplantae > Streptophyta > Pinopsida > Cupressales > Taxaceae > Taxus > Taxus chinensis. The sequence goes on along the minus strand of CM034155.1, from coordinate 202,253,690 downwards.
TTTATTCAAGTCTTCCTCGCTCAAAGGTTCAACATAAGGTGCATATTTCCCATCTTCCAAAGGGATAATTACTCTTTCTTTCTTGTTCTCAAGGCTTATATACCCTTTGTTGAACTGTAAATTAGCATTATTTGCATAACACCAAGGGTGCCCAAGTAGAATTGGGAAGCTATCTGATTCTGCAAGTGCTAAGAACTCAAAGTCCCTAGTGAACTTGGCCCCTTGTATAGTAATGGATGCACCCTTTAAAACTCCTATAAGAGTGGCCTTAGTTCGATTGGCCATGAAAAATACATTAAAGGATGGTTGTAATGGAGGTATTACCATCTGAACCCATGCATCTAAAGTAAGCACATTAAGTTACACATCTATATCAATCAATATATTACTTAAGAGCCACCCATCCACAATAGAATTTAGTGTGATCTCCTTGTCATAATCCAAGATATGAGGGGGAAGATTAGCATGCAGGATCTACCACCCATTCTCAATACTTACATGCAGAGTTTTTCCCTTTAGCCAATTCCCTAGTAATGGAATGATGTTCTCCTAGCACAACATCTTGCATGCCTCTTTTAAGTCATCAATATCCAATTGAATTATCTTTGTTTCCTTCTTTTGTTCCAACTTTCATGACTATTCCTTTAAACAATATATTTCAGCCTAAATATTTGTGAGTACCACCATGGTCTCCTGATAAACCTCCTTCTGATGTGCAAGATTTGGGTACCTTGGATGTAAAACTTCCTTCTTGGTGATGGTAGGCTTATGTTGTAATGCCTCTCTAGTGCATGCAGCTTCAGCATGTGTAGTAATCTTCACATGTAATACCTCAAGTTCTGGTGCCAGCTTTGGCATCCACTAATTCTCCACAACGCAATGTATTTCAACCATCCCCATGCCTTTTTTATCCTATTTATATTTCTTTCTAAGATGCTCATATAAGTCTGGGCATTCTTCATAAAAGTGATTCTTCACAAAAAAAGAACAAGTGATATTTTGAGGACATTCACGCCTGTAGTGGTCAGGAGATCTACATGTAAAGAAAGTTCTACAAGGGAACTCACCTTTTCCACCACCACGGGCTCGACCCCCAAATCCACCACGCTATCCTCGACCTCTACCATGACCTCCTTCAAAGCTCCCTTCGTTCCAATCATAGTGCACTTGAGTGTGATCAAGATCATGGTGCTCACTTTTACCCTTAGAGTTATCTGCTACCCATATCTATTGTACACCAATATCTGTGGCATCATGGATCTAACCAATCAGCCAGAAGTCTTTTGTATCATGAGTTGTGGTCAGGAAAATTTTACAATAACATGATACATTATTCCTTATCCTGCGTTGTAATAATGGCTAGTGACTTGCATCATGGTCCAAATGACATATCTCATAGTCTAGCAGTAATGAAGATACTGATCTGTGAGGACAACTATCTTTGGTGTGCCCTTCCACTTCACAATCTATACACCAAATCCTAGTGCGTGTCTCATGAACTGAATTTTCCGATAGTTTCTCCAACTACTTTTCCATAGCTGCAATTTGTGCCTCTAGGAATGGGATCACTCTAGTGTCTATACTTCCAACTGTCTCAGTGTGCAACGCAGCTTCAAGTGATTTACGCAAGTCCGTATAAGTCTTATGTGACAGCGTCCTTCTAAAAGGTTTAATCAACCCCCAACAAACCACTGTGCATGTTGGCTTGCATGAATATCATAAGAAAGTTTAGACAACAGTGTCTTGAAATGGGCATCATATTCCTGAATGCTCTTGGTAGTGCCCTGGTTAATATCCTTGAGCATGCTTATACTCTTCTGCTCAAACTCAGTACTATGAAACTCTTTAAGGAAAGCATCCTTTAATGCTGCATAATCTATGCAAGTCTGATCAGGGTCAAACTTCATATACCAACTATGTGCATGTCCCTGCAATGTAGTTGCAAACAGACATGCCTTGTTCTCAGAATCCATAACTCCTTTTGCACGACCAAATCATCTCACACATGTGCACATGTTCAGTAGCATCTTCTATGCCCCTATACTCTGGAAGATGAAGAGACATCTCCATGTAAATATTATGGGGTTAGTGCGGACCCTGCCCACCTGATCCAAAACCTCATGTGTTACCTCTACCTCCAAAACCACCAGATCCACCAGAACTAGAGCCACCTATGCCCCCTGATCCTCCATTTGTAGCCGGAAGCAGACCAGTGGATGTACTTCCCTGTGTCCCAATAGTGGTACTAAACTGAACTCCTATAGTGTGTGAAGTGGTACTACTCCCATAAGTGAGTCCAAAGATTCTATGCACTTGAGTTCTGTGATGATGATGCGTCTGAAAAGGTACCTCCAAATAATAAAGAAGACATTTTCCTTGTCATAGATGTACTTGTTATCTGACTTACTCCTCCTCTTATAATACCCAAACTAGCTTCTTGACTACTGGTTGTACTAGATACTGGAAATCCAAGCGCTAGGTTACAAGGTAGATTCAGATGCATGCTTGCATGCCCATAGTCATCTCATATTAGCACACTCCCATGTGAGGTTGAGGAGGGTTCCCTATCATGCTTTCCCAAATGGGCGAGTTCCAGATGCTCTAGCTCCATGCCTTCTACATGAGCTCTAAATCCTTCACAAGCCATCTCTCTCCTCAATGTCATCCGCTCTACAATATCACATTTCTTCTCTATCTCCCTCTCGCGTGCCTCATTATACTTAATATGCCTTTCTTCTCTCTATGTCTCTACCGCTAGGTCCGCCATATTTCACCAAACCTGTTCTTGCCCCTGCACGTGGTGGGGTTTAGCTAGCCATCATTTTTTCTTCCAAGTTTAGGGTTACCATCAATATTTTGATCGTTAAAGGGATGCCTTGAAAATAAGTTCCCCTTGGATAACGTAAAAAATGGAATTCAGCTACCTCTGGGAAAGAATAAGTGGAAATTCAGTACTCCAAAATATAACTATTCAAAACACCATGGAACCAAGTATCCACTATGCACGTCTATATTAGATCAACATCATAAAGGACCTAAAATTCCTCCTACATCCAGACAAGCATGTGATACCTCTAATTCCTTTTAGATGCATAAGAAACCAGCCACTCATATAGCTCTATCAGAAAGATATCAAAGAAGCTCTCATAAAGACAGTCATACAAATTTTGCTCCACCCATGTGCGTGTGTCAAAATCAGTTCCAATGTTGAACCTCCAAGTGTACTCTTCTTCCAGATCCTTTATCCACTCTTCAACAATTGTTAAGGTCAATCGGTACGTCTTCATTGTGAAACATCCTGAAAATAGCTTGAAAAAGAGGTCCCGAAAACGGAACCAATGATGCAGCCTAGAATCTACTATATAAAACCCAACAAAACCCAGGTGTGCTGGCACATCACCCAACCTGAGTTGAGCGCTCACCCGAAGCACGCAAAGGTATCAGGTCCCTCTTTAGATTTTCTTGTGCAAGATTTTAGTGTGATGAAGATAAAGCATACATTCCGAACCATAACTAACCATAAACATTCCACATAGCATATTCCAGATCTAGATCTTTAGAGAATCATGAATTAAGCAATAACCATAATGAAATCAACCATACAAGAACCAATTACAGTCATGTTTAACACCATTATCCAGTCAATACACTCCATTGTATTAAGAACAATAAACATAGAAGCTTCTTACAATACAAAGCATCACCATGAGTTATGTGTGCATTAGATACAATAGCATAACTCTACAATAATTTTCTATTCATCCTCTCTCTAACTACATAGTTCACTACATATTTATAGGGGTGGGGACTTTCCCTTCACCGCCTACGTACTTCCCAAAATAGGTCACATGCTAATAATAGCCATGCACCTTTACAATAACATGCACACATGCAAGTGCACTAATAATAGACACCCTATAGTTAATTGGAGGAAGTAACCCTATTATTATCTTGAACTCATGCATGGCACTTATCAGACACTCATTCCCAAAATAGCATTTGTGTGTCGTGCAAGTCTCCATTCTAATGTTTTCTCCACACGTTACCTTCCAAAAATAGCCTGCATCTATGAAAATGGCTAACTCCCAAATCAGCTTGTCCTGGCACATGTTTCCTTCCTTATCCTTTTGTGCCTTCAAGTACATCTTGTTCCCATGCAAAAATTAAATTTGGGTCTTCTCCTTAACACAATAGTAAGTCTTCTCAACAATTTTGATGGAAATATTTAAGAAGTAATCAATAATTACCATATGAAGCCCTGTAATGGTTAAGGTGAAAATAAGGATTTGAAGTGCCATCGAACAATGGAAATGAAGGCATAAAATCATTCCTAAGGAATGGAGATTGGAATATCTTGTGTGGAATGGTATTTCCATAGATTGTATTAGATTTAATGCTAGCATAATAAGCTTTACTCTCAAGTGTCACAGTTTGAACCTTATATTGTAAATCACCTACCACATCCATAAGGTAAATGAAGTTTTGAGGAGGCATAAAAAAAGTCTTAGGAGGCTCATTAAATGGTTAAACTTTATCATTAATGGTAGCCATAGGGAAACTATTTCTTTAGAAAGTAATGTGAGGTGATGTCTCACATGTAACTACCTTGGTTAAAACTTGGGGTTCTACATGTTTAGCCTCATGTTGGGAATTTAAAGGGACAATATCCATAGGAACATTATCCACACTAGGAGAAGAAACTAAATTTGAATAATTTACATCAACATATTTAGTTATGCAAAGAGAAATACAAGGCATGGTATCATGAGAATGACTTTTAATGTCAATAGAAGAAGTGGAAACAAAAGTTAAATCAATAGTATTATATGTAATTAGAATAGAATCAATTTTATGATTAGTATATGCAATAATAACATTAGGAATATCAATAGTAGCAATGTAAATTTCTTTTCACATGTAATAGAAGTAGTAGAAATATTAGTAGAAGCACATTCAAGAGCCACAGGAATAGTAAAAATTTTAGCACTACTTTTTCATTCAGGAGGAATAGTAGTAGAAACACAATTAAGGTCATGTGAAATTAAAGAATAATCATTCATATCTTTGCTAATTTATTCACTATGGTTGGATTTTAAATCATTAATACAAGGAATATCGTCAATCACTATAAAAATGGAAGGGACGTCATCTTCCTACATACTATAAACAGTTTGATCATCACTAGAATCTATGCGATCTATGGCCTCGCAAGGAGCATCACCAAATGTGGGGGAATATGTTTGGTCACCATCACTTTCCTAAGCATCTATATTACCTTACAGACTAGGGGTAGTAGTACTAGCCGTCTCTCAAGATTTCTCTAGATCTTTGGATGGTGCAATAGACGAAGTAACAGGATCGTTACTACTGAATTTGATTGTGAGTAATGACTCTTGTAAAACATCAATAATAGTTTGCGGTGGTACAAAATGCAATGTAGGAGGAAGATATTGAGGTGGATTATAAAAATGAGGTGGTTGTAGATGCAAAATCATGCACTTTGGGTAAATATCTAGTCCTAGTTGCATACTACTATTCATATGGTTCCTATGTTATAAAAGTACTAATTAACCCATGTCTTTGGCCACTTTTATTTCCTTTCAGTTGATGTTTTTAGTCTTTTACTTCTACTTATTCAATCTGTATTTTAACCCTTTGTCATTTGATGACCCGGCCACCAGTGCCTAGCTAGGACACCAGCACTAGGCGCCCTCATCCCCTCTAAGAGCTCATGTCCCCATTACACTTTACTCTTATCATTTTTGGTTCGTTCTATTGGTTTGAACATTTTATCTTTTGGTAGTCAGGATTTTCAGGGTTAATTATGAAATTCAAAGAAAGGAATCATATAAATATAAATTTATGAAACCATAATAAAGGACCTTCTGTTATCCAAAATTCACCCCTCAAGGTAATTTTGATAACATGCATCAAATTCTTTTGTCCCAAGCAATTATATTGAGTCCGGACAAAAAGTCATGTTTCTAGGGTCCCCTCATATTTTTTCTAACTCCCCTGTCCAAGAAGAAGAGAGCAAGTTCTGAGAAAATGTGAAAAAATTGCAAAAACAAGCTCGGGCCAGAAAAAATCACGAAAAATGGCTAAGTCCTAGTCCAGGCGGTCCTTGGGACAGTTGGGACATCTGGGCGCGAACCGGCCGAAAGGCCGCCAGGCGGTCTGCGCAGCATTTGGGACATTTGGGACAAAGGGACGCGCGGGACGCGGAAATCCGAACTGGCCGAAAAGTTGAAAAAATTGACTAACTGTTGAAACAGGCAGTCTGGGACATCTGGGCAATTAGTACGCGAACCGGCCGGATCGGCCGAAATGAGTCAAGGCTTTACGCGAAGTACGCGAACCGGTCGGCCGAAATGAGGACGCGCGGGACAAAAGTACGCGAACCGGCCGAACCGGGCGAATCGGGAAAATTTGTCCCAGGCAGCCCGAAAGCAAATGGGACATCTGGGCCGCGAGTACGCGAACCGGCCGGTTCCCGAAACAAGGAAATTTCAGCACTGGGCCAAATGGGACAAAGGGACGCGACGCGGATAGCCGGCCGAAAGCCAATCAGATCACGCCACGTGTCACCGGCAAAAAGGGAACCCATTTCGGGCGGTTCGGGAATTTGTCCCAAACTGGGACAACAAAGGGACGCGTGGGACGCGAAAAGCCGAAGCGGCCGAAGGCAGAGGAGAAAAGTCAACATTTGACCCGTGAAACTTCAAACGGCCATAACTTTTGACTCCGAGCTCCGATTTTCACAAAATTGGACTTTCTGGAACGAGCACGACGTCCTCTACGCCACAAAAATTGGATTTCTTATTTTTAATGAGGGTAGATATATTTAAATAAGGAAACATATTCGGCTCCAGTCAGTTAATGCTCATTCCCGTCAAATGACAGAAAACGCCTGCCAGACCCAAAATAGCTGCCCGCACTCAGAAGGCCATAACTTTTGCATTTCTCAACGAAATCACACAAAATTGGTACCGTTGGAATCATGGTTCCGAGCCCAATGCACAAAAATCAAGAAATTCCAGATTTGATCAGAAATTGATTGAGTTTTTTAAGAAAACGTGGCCGGGTTCAGAACAGTGTTTTATTTGGTAGCTGGGAGTGCAATTAAGAGGCATGGTCATCATTCTTTCTCTGCTGCAGCACATGGGACAGTATGGGGAGCCTTTTGCAAGTAATGTACAATCATTTCACTCAATTTAATGCCTCTTACAGGTGGTTGAAGGACAGATTTCGGGATTTCCATTTTCCCTTCTCTTTTCCTTCTCATTTTTTCTATAAATTGGAGTGTTGGGCTCATTGTAAAGGAGAGAGTTTTTGGGTAGCAAAGCTCTGCCAAAATTGCTTTGTGAAGCCAGTGTGTTGCAGGCCCTTGTAGTGGACTCCTTGCATGGTGATCCAGGCCCTTATCTTGTAATAGACTGAACTGTGCATACCAGGAAGCAATAAAATACAAGTTTGTGGATGTATCTTCCCCTGCTGTGTTTTCTTGCATTCTTCTTGCCCCTTTTATCTTTCTACAAGAATATTGTGTCTATTATTATGTTCTTGCAGGAATTCATTATCATTGTGTATGCTTGGAATATTGTTGTGAATGCATTTTGCTAGATTATGGAGAACTGTCATCACCTCTTCTAGTGTGCACTTTGCCTCTGTATTTCACACATTTGGAGATTACTCTCACATCCTCCTTTTCTGGTGTATCACCGCTTTAGTGTAGGCTTTCATTTTATGTATTCTCTCTCCCTGGTCCCTTGGAAATTTAGATTAGAACAGTTAGCTTATCCTGCATTAGAGTAGATTGTGGCAGGTAGTTTAGGAGCAAGAACCAGCTTTCTCTGGAGGTCTATCTCAAGTAGCAAGTCCCACAACTTGGAGATAGTACCCATGTTATCCAATCACACTGTGAGTTCAAGTATATGCACAGGGGTGCTGTGATTCGGTGATAACAGTTCTGGCACGCCCGGTGGGACCTTAGAGGTCTTCACTTTCATTGCAACAAGATTGATGTGCACTTGTTGTAAGTTCCAGCTTTGAAGGAGCTTTAAAATCGCACATCTGGCGACTCCAAAAGAGGCATAATCCGCTGGTTTCTGCAGTCCAAGCCTGGAAAATTTATGAGAAGAATACAGACCAGGTCAAGAACTAGGGAGGAAGGATTGTTTGTTTATCTGCATCTATCTCCAGGCAGAGAAAGAAGGGGAAGAAGAGCTCAAAGATCTGCGTCTCCACCTAATAGAACTTTGTCTACACCTCCACCTGGTAGACCTTTTCTCGCATCAACAAGGGTTCTCAGGCCAATCAGAATGGCGCAACCACTAAATCCCTTTGTCAATTTCACTGGCAGTAGCCCACTTGCCCTCAATGCACAGAATCCAGTTCCAATTGCAGCATTGAAGAACATTCCATTTTTCACTGGAGAAAATCATACCACTCCTGGTGATCATGTCAAAGACATTGCTAACGTCTGTGCAATCCATGAGATAAATGAAATGGATGTGGCTGTCAAATTGCTGGCATCATCGTTCAAAGGGAAGGCATTGCAATGGTTCAGGAGCCTTGAAGCTGGTTCTATCACAAATTGGAATCAGTTATGCATAGTTCTCCATGAGCAGTTTGGAGAGAAGGGAGACAACTTGTCTCTTCTAGAACAATTGACAACTATCAAGAGAGCCCCCAACGAGCAGCTGACTGACTTCAACTTCAGATTTCAAAGGTCTTGGGATAGGATTCCAGTGGCAGTCAGGCCAACAGCAGAAGGTGCTTTTCTATATTACCTTAAAGCTTTGAATTCTGATATTTCTATGTTAATTCAATCTATGGGAGGCACAACCTTACCTGCTGCTTATAGCATTGCCATTAGGGCTGAAAACTGTCTTATTCAAGCTGGTAAACTAGCTCCTAGGCCTCCCATGCCCTTGTATCCAAACTTAGAAAATCCAAGCACTAGTCAAGCACCCACTTTGGCTCCTATTCCCACCCCTAGAAATCAAAGTTCAAATGAGACTTCTACTTCATCCTCTAGTGCTTCAAATGAACTCCAAGAGGTCATGAAACAATTGCAAAATTTGGGAAATGAGCTGGTTACTATCAAAAGACAGCAAGCTCAAAGTGCTAGACCATATCAGCCTCAAGCTCAGCCTAACAGGCTAGGCCCCCATACCAACAAAATAAGACCACCCAATCTCAGCTGCAAATCAAAATCAAGGCCAAGTAAGGCCTCCCGCTAATAGACCATTTCAGCCCTATAACCCCAATGTCGCATCTGCATCTAGAGCTTTGGTGTCAGTCCAAAATAACATGGCCCAAGAATATGATTGGTGTTTCCCGTGCAGTCAGCCACATAACCAATCAATGTGCTTTAACGGTGCATTAAATCAGGCTCTAATGGTGCAAACCATTGGTGGGTCGCAAGAGTCCAGCCACGAAGAAGACCAGCAGCAAGGGGCACCTCAGCAAGGAACATCTCCGAACGAAACTACTCTTGTCAATTGGCAGGCTGAAGATTTCTGTGGTATGAATCAAATACCCTCTCAAAGTGTTGCAGCCAACACAAGGTCAAAGAGGAGAAATTTGGGTGAAGAACAGCCATTGGCTTCGAGTAATCCACAACCTTCTACCACTCCACAAGCCGCTGGCAAACAAACTGTAGTTCCAAACATGCAAGGAGCATCCAAACCAGCTCCTAAACCAACTCAGATGCCAGCTGCTGCTGCCTCATTTGCAAGGAATGAATGTGCAGGCCAAGGGACAGCAGAGGGATACTTCATCTCCATTCAGTATCATTGATCAGATGAAGAAGACAAATGTAAACATATCCATGTGGGAATCACTATCTATCCCAGGACAAAGAGATTTGCTACAAGCTGCCATGAAGGACTGGTCAACTTCAAATCAACAGGTCCAAATGCAAGAGAAGGTACTCACAAATGCTGCCCAGCCTGAAGGAAATCATGGAGGACAGCAAGGTAAAATGTTGAAGCCCCCTCCATTTTATGTTTCATTGATCATAGGAGATAAGTTGGTGCATAATTGCATGATCGATTCGGGAGCAAGCAGTTCAGTAATGCCCAAGCAAATAGCTGATCAGCTAGGACTCCAATATGAAGTCATCTCCAAGGGTGTAGTGCAATTAGATGGGACAGCAGTGACAACGGTTGGAGTAATCAAAGGTTTGAGCCTCACACTGCACGCATGTCCCAACGTAATAGTGTTACAAGATGTGTCAGTCATAGACCTGCCACCACTCTTTGCATTGTGCTTGTCAAGAGACTTCACTGCTAAAATTGGAGGCTATCTTTCGGCGGATTGGTCACACATGTTGTTCAGAACAAGATATGGAACCAAAGCCACAATCAGGTCTGAACCTATTGCAAACTTTCATATTGAGCCTTACACTCCAAGCCAAATCAATACCAACTGTTCAGCGTTTGATCAAGAAGATTATCCAAGCACTGATGAAGCTGACACCAAGGTTGGAAGCATCCCAGATTTGACTCTTGATGAATGGGCAAGCAAGGTGCATGCTTTTGATCCTTATCAAGAAATAGAAGAATCTGAGCTGGGAGTCTATTGTTTACATGAAGAGAATCAACCTCTCCCCAGCATCACCAAGCCAGATCATAAAGACAAGAATGAAGTATGGCAATTGTTCTTTGATGGGTCAAGGAGTAGACAAGGTGCAGGAGGAGGAGCTATGCTCATTTCACCGCAAGGTATAAGGTATTACTCAGCCTTCCGTTTCTAGTTTTCCTGTTCAAACAACACAGCTAAGTATGAAGCCTTAATTCATGGATTGCACTGGGCAAGGAAGAAATGCATCAGGAATTTACAAGTATTTGGTGATAGTGAGTTGATCGTAAACCAAGTCAAAGGAAAAAATGCTGCCAAAAATGATCTGTTGAAGAACTACAAAAATCGGGTATGGGATCTTATTGAAGATTTTGAAGCTTTTAGCATCATTTCCATCCCAAGAAAAAAGAATGAAGCCGCTGACAGACTGGCAGCAATTGGGGCTGCGTTTGATGTTGTAGAAAGTATCAAAAGTGAGAAAACTCAGCCTCATATCAAAGTGGTTGTGAGACCAGCTGTTCCGGATAACAACACAAGTTGGCAAGTCTTCGAGAATGATCAGCAGATTGTTAATTTCCTGCAAGAAGAAGCTGAGTTCTCCATGAGAAATCAAGACAAGCTGGAGCAGCAGTATGGTGACCAAGTGGTGCAGCTGAGGACTAACAAATTACCAAAAGGCCTCATAACCTTAGAGTCAATCTTCAACCCGAATGATCAGTTCTGGAAGGAGAAAGCGAACATTCAAGTAAAGGGTGAAGATTCAGAACCTATTTTAGTAGAAGAAGGCAAGACATTGCAAATTGGCAAAGTAAGTACTCCACAAGAGAAATCTGATTTTGTTCAGCTTTGTCAAGAATTCCCAGATGTCTTTGCTTGGACTTACAAAGATTTAAGAGGTTTCAACCCAAAGTTGGCACAACATACTATTGAGTTGGATCCAGAATCCAAGCCTGTCAGGCAAAAGCAAAGGCCAGTAAATCCTCATATCGAACCTCTCATGAGAAAAGAGTTAAGCAAGCTCATTGAGGCCAGTATCATCTTTCCCATCAAACACTCAAGTTGGGTTGCAAACTTGGTGCCGGTAAGAAAGAGAAATGGAGAAATAAGATTGTGTGTGGACTTTCGCGATCTAAATAGAGCATCACTCAAAGATCATTATCCGCTTCCATCAATGGAACAAATATTGCAGGTTGTAGCTGGTTCAGAAAGGTTTTCATTGCTAGATGGATATTCAGGCTATAATCAGATAATGGTAAAGGAAGAAGATCAATTCAAGATGGCCTTCACTACAAAATGGGGCACGTATGCTTACAAGAAGATGCCATTTGGACTGTCAAATGCCGGAGCAACATTTCAGCGAGCTATGGATATGGCATTCAAAGGCTTAATCAACAATATAGTGCTGGTATACCTAGATGATATCACTGTCTTCTCAAAGAATGCAGCAGACCATCTCTTTCACCTCAGACAAGTGTTTCAGAGGTGTAGAAGGTTTGGAGTGTCATTGAATCCAAAGAAGTGTGTATTCTTGGCACACGAAGGCAAACTGTTGGGCCACATTGTCTCTAGGGAAGGGCTAACAATTGATCCTGAAAGGGTTGAAGCCATCCGAACGCTTCCATTGCCACACCACAAGAAATCTCTCCAAAGCTTCTTAGGAAGGATAAACTTTGTCCGCAGATTTGTGCCTAATTTTTCCACTCTTGTGAAGCCTCTAACTATGATGTTGAAGAAGAGTCTGGCATTCAAATGGACAGCAGAAGGCAAAGAGAGTTTTGAAAACATCAAGCATGCAATATCACAAGCTCCAACTCTTATCAACCCAGATTTCTCAAAGGACTTCATGTTGTATGCATTTGGAGGATCAGATACAATCTCAGCTATCTTGACACAGCTGAATAGAGAAGGTTCAGAACAGCCCATAGCATTCTTCAGTCAAACCTTGGAAGATTACGAAATAAAGTATTCTTTCATCGAAAAGCATGTCCTTGCTGTCATCAGGAGCTTGAAGAAGTTCAGACATTTGGTCTCAAACAATAAGATTCAACTGCTGGTGTCTCATGCTGGTGTCAAGGACTTCCTCCTAAACAAGGATTTAAATGAGAAGAGAGCAGGTTGGATCACTCGGGTGATGGAATATGATATTGAAATCAAAGTGACCAAGCTAGTTCGTGGCAAAGGCTTGTGTGAGCAGCTCGCTTCCAAACAACCAGACGAGTCAAAAAGTGAAGAGGATGTTGTCCTGCTACTACAGAATGATCAAGAACAACCAGCTGATGATGCACCCGTCCCATGTTGGACTCAAGACTTGGTGCATTACCTCCAAACAGGCTTGTGCCCTCTAGAAGTGAGCAAAGCAAAGAGGAGATACTTCAGATTACAAGCCATTCCATATGTGCTTGTTGACGGAGTTTTGTTCAAGAAGGACATCAATGGTGTTCTATTAAGATGCATTGGAACAGGTCAAGTTGAGAAGATCTTACACGAGTTCCATGACGGGGAAGCAGGAGGCCACTTTGCTCCACGAGTGACAGCTCTCAAAATCATGAAAGCTGGTTACTATTGGCCAACTGTGTTCAACGATTGCTACTCATGGGTCAAGAAATGCAAGAGATGTGCATTCTTCACAGGGAAAGAAAGGTTAGCAGCGCTGCCCCTTCGTCCAATTTCAGTGGATCAGCCATTCATGCAATGGGGATTCGATATCATTGGGGTTATCAATCCCAATTCAAGTCAGGGCCACAAGTGGATACTAATAGCAACAGACTATTTCACCAAGTGGACTGAAGCAGTGGCACTCAAGGAGGCAAATGAATCTAATATCTTAGATTTCTATGAAGGGATAGTCACGAGGTTTGGTGCCCCTGCCACTATCATATCAGACAATGCATTGGCATTCCTTGGCACAAAGATCACTGAATGGGCTGTCAAGAATTGTGTGTATCTCAGCACTTCATCGAACTATTACCCTCAAGGTAATGGCCAAGCCGAGTCTACGAACAAGAACCTACTAAGAATCATCAGAAGGACTCTGGATGAAAATCAAAGAACTTGGCACGCAAAGCTCAAATCAGCCCTATGGGCTGATAGGATCACACCCAAGAGATCTACAGGAAGCTCTCCATACAAGCTTGTGTACGGGAAAGAAGCAGTTCTACCTATATCACTTGAGTTGCCAGCATTGGAACTCATGAAACAGTTGGAACTAGCTGAGTTTGAACCTATGGAAATCAGGTATGCAGAGCTGATGGAATTAGAAGAGACAAGAGAGCACGCAATGCAGACCATAGAAAAGGATAAAGCATTGGTCAAAAAGAGTTTTGACAAGAAAGCTAAGGCCAGGATATTACAAACTGGAGATTTGGTACTGAAGTGGGATGCTGATCGTGCAAAACCAGGAAAGCACTCCAAGTTTGATGCCATCTGGAGTGGCCCATACATGATCATTGAATGCAAAGGTAGCAATGCTTTCCGACTGGCTAAGTTGGATGGTGAAGAATTGCAGATTCCGGTCAATGGGATCTATCTCAAACGTTGCTACTAGAAAGATAGATTTTCACCCTTGTAAATATTAATTTAGAATTTCCATTCCTCTAAGTGCTTATGCACATTGTACTGCTGTTAGAGTAGTTTTTATTTCCCTAAGTGCTTGTGCACATGTCCTATTGCTTCTAGTATGTGCATGTTTGCAGTTCATCAAGCTCCTGGAAAAGAATTTGCAGCCATAGGAAAACCAGCTCAACGAATGTTTCAATGGCTCAAGGACACAGGTTTTCAAATTTCAGATCAGTCGAGAGGTTATCAAATAGACTCCATGCCCAATGGATTGCTACAAGCAGCTGGCCGTTCTTCATCTGGCAGGCAGATGACCCCGCTGAGTCGCCAAAATTGTTATCCAAAATTCACCCCTCAAGGTAATTTTGATAACATGCATCAAATTCTTTAGTCCCAAGCAATTATATTGAGTCCGGACAAAAAGTCATGTTTCTAGGGTCCCCTCATATTTTTTCTAACTCCCCTGTCCAAGAAGAAGAGAGCAAGTTCTGAGAAAATGTGAAAAAATTGTAAAAAACAAGCTCGGGCCAGAAAAAATCATGAAAAATGGCTAAGTCCTAGTCCTTGCAATAGTCGGGACAGTTGGGACATCTGGGCGCGAACCGGCCGAAAGGCCGCTAGGCGGTCTGCGCAGCATTTGGGACATTTGGGACAAAGGGACGCGCGGGGCGTAAAAATCCGAACTGGCCGAAAAGTTAAAAATTTGACTAACTGTTGAAACAGGCAGTCTGGGACATCTGGGCAAAAGTACGCGAACCGGCCGGATCGGCCGAAATGAGTCAAGGCAGCCCGAACAGTTGGGACGAAGGTACAAAAGTACGCGAACCGGCCGGATCGGGTGAAATGAGAACTTTCAGTCCCAGACGTTTGGGACAAAAGGACGCGGGACAAAAGTACGCGAACCGGCCGAAATGGGAAATTTCAGCACCTGTGCCAAATGGGACAAAGGGACGCCGAAAGCCGAAGGAGCCGAAAGCCAATCTTCACGCCACGTGTCACAATGAGGGACTGGAAGCCCATTTCGGGCGAAATCGGAAGAATTTTGGGACATCCCGCACTGGGACACATTTGGGACAAAGGGACGCGTGGGACGCGAAAAGCCGAAGCGGCCGAAGGCAGAGGAGAAAAGTCAATGTTTGACCCGTGGAAACTTCAAACGGCCATAACTTTTGACTCCGAGCTCCGATTTTCACAAAATTGGACTTTCTGGAACGAGCACGACGTCCTCTATGCCACAAAAATTGGATTTCTTATTTTTAATGAGGGTAGATATATTTAAATAAAAGAAACATATTCGGCTCCAGTCAGTCAATGCTCATTCCCGTCAAATGACAGAAAACGCCTGCCAGACCCAAAATAGCTGCCCGCACTCAGAAGGCCATAACTTTTGCATTTCTCAACGAAATCACACAAAATTGGTACCGTTGGAATCATGGTTCCGAGCCCGATGCACAAAAATCAAGAAATTCTATATTTGATCAGAAATTGATTGAGTTTTTTAAGAAAACGTGGCCGGGTTCAGAACAGTGTTTTATTTGGTAGCTGGGAGTGCAATTAAGAGGCATGGTCATCATTCTTTCTCTGCTGCAGCACATGGGACAGTATGGGGAGCCTTTTGCAAGTAATGTATAATCATTTCACTCAATTTAATGCCTCTTACAGGTGGTTGAAGGACAGATTTCGGGATTTCCATTTTCCCTTCTCTTCTCCTTCTCATTTTTTCTATAAATTGGAGTGTTGGGCTCATTGTAAAGAGAGAGTTTTTGGGTAGCAAAGCTCTGCCAAAATTGCTTTGTGAAGCTAGTGTGTTGCAGGCCCTTGTAGTGGACTCCTTGCATGGTGATCCAGGCCCTTATCTTGTAATAGACTGAACTGTGCATATCATGAAGCAATAAAATACCAGTTTGTGGATGTATCTTCCCCTGCTGTGTTTTCTTGCATTCTTCTTGCCCCTTTGATCTTTCTATAAGAATATTGTGTCTAATTATTATGTTCTTGCAGGGATTCATTATCATTGTGTATGCTTGGAATATTGTTGTGAATGCATTTTGCTAGATTATGGTGAACTGTCATCACCTCTTCTAGTGTGCACTTTGCCTCTGTATTTCACACATTTGGAGACTATTCTCACATCCTCCTTTTCTGGTGTATCACCGCTTTAGTGTAGGCTTTCATTTTATGCATTCTCTCTCCCTGGTCCCTTGGAAATTTAGATTAGAACAGTTAGCTTATCCTTAGAGTGTTAATGCTTTATTTTGGGTTTTGTAGGTGATTCCTTTATTGCATGTTTACAACGAGGTAAGTGCAACATACACATGATAAGAAGTGAAGGCTTCACACCATCTGACGACTTTGTGAAATTGGCTTCCAGACTTCCCACACAGACCAGGTCACCCAGATTTCCCGCACAGACTAGGGCACCTAGATTTCAGACCAAGGTGCCCCAAGTTCCTCAATCCCTTTTACTGGTGCCCCAGTCTATCCAAATCACTTGGATCTACATTTTCTCAAGCTCCAATGCAATGGTCTCCCATTCTTGTTCAGTCGGTCTTCACTGCGACACAGTCCTACATCATTTTTGAATCAAATAAGGCTCTTCCAACCCTCTTTACACATTAGGGTTTCATATTTTTATTTCTTAGTTTTCTTGAGTTATTTCTTTCATTTATTTATTCATTATTTACTACAAACTTGCATTAGATTAGGCTATTGTATTTGTATTTTAGTTTAATAATTTTCATGAACCTGACCTTTAATCTCCTCCTGGATTTTTTGTTTCATCACCATCAGTATCTCCATCAATGATTTCTTTCTAACAAACCTTGACTTAAGGCATAAGGTTCATCATCTCCTTACTACCACTCACATTCTAACTGATACGCATCCAGACTCCGTTTACCAATAATTTTTTGATGCATTCTCTCAACATATTTCCTTCCCATCTAATCCTCATGTCGATCTTTCTCTTTTCAACAATGATCCACCCTTACATATCATAATTTGCATATATAATGTGGGTATCAAGTGCACACTCATTGACAATGGCTCTAAACTTAATCTATGTCCTATGTCATTCCTTGAAAAGATAGGTATTTCCGTTGTCAAAGTTATTCCATCATATATTTCTCTGTGTGCCTATGATGGTTATGTTTTCCCATGTTTAGGTTTCATTACTTTACCTATCACATTTGGACCTAAAACTCTTAACAAAATTGTATTTGTCATTGAATTTCCTATTTCATACAAGTTTTTTCTTGGTCAGCCATGGCTTCATGCCATGTAAGTAATCGCATCTACCATACATCACTATGTTAAATTCATACATGAGGGTGTTGACTATATCATTCTTCATGATCCTCATCCATACAAATATTCTGACCATGATCCTAACACCACACTTCCTATTCCAACTCCGATACTACAGATGAACCGCAACCCATCGATGATCTACCAAATTTACCACCACTAGAAGGTGAAATTCACATGATAGATTATATACCAACTACGTCTACACCTCCCCTTTCCACTGTTACTGCTATGATTTTTTATGAAAGGTCTTTCTCTACATCAAATTTTACTTTAGGTCTTCCACTTTCTCATATTCTACCTCCATTACTATGACCTCCCTTCACATGCATACTTTTCATGATTGATTCTTATTAGGAGAATAATCCATTTGATTCTTCTTTTGATGAGATTTTATGTACGCATGAGAGCTTGACTCATCTAGGCTTTTCTTTTGATGATCTTTACCACCCACCGCACGCTCTTCATATTTATTATAGGTTTGTTCTTATCACTACCTCCTATGGCCTATGTGTCTTTCATCTCATAGTATTTCTTACATGAGGACCTCGTTCTTCACCACTTAATTTTAGACAATCATGGCTTGATTAAGTTGGGGTTACTATAGATCCTAATCACATGGATATCTCATTTCCTATTCCTTTTGGTCACGTATTCAATTACAATATTTACTTTCTTGGCTATACACAGAATCTCACTCATTGGTATGCACATGGAAGTTCATTACCACCCTTCATTGATGAGGAGTATGCCATGGGTATGTACAAATTTTTCCTCAATGGCTCATTACATGATCAACCCAACACTATTTCTTACCAAGTCTCTAATGCTTACCCATTTGAATTTGACCCTAATACCAATGACCTTATAGATGACATTACACAATTGTCTTCTTCATCATATGCACACTTGGGGGGCACGACATTTATACTCCCATGCCAACACCGTAAAACACCTAATTATTCTTACTTACACATACATCTTCGCATATGCATTTACATCCACCATCACCCGATGACACACTCTTGTGCTTCAAGTAAAAATTGACGGGTTAAGGCATCATCTACACAAGAACCCCACACACTACACTACATACTATACACATTACGGGTATTTATTCATCCTATACGCTGCATTCTACACTTTATACCTTATCCTACATACATCATACACATTCTACACACATTGCACCATAGACACTGCATATTGCACATTTTCACACATCATACACTTTACAATCTACATATTACAATTTTTCCTATATACATCATTCGAATTTTATACATCCCTTAAACCTTGCATTACATACTATACATCCTACATCATACACTTTACATATCACACTACACATTTTATACATCTACTTCTACGTGTTACACCCACTACCCTATGACGCACTCTAGTCTCACAGTCCATACTGGATTGTTCAGGGTATACATCACAATTAGACCACATCACACTCACACATTTATACAACATTTCTAGATTAGTGATAGAATCTTTGAGCTACAAGGTCACTTCTTTTAGCATCATTTAGTGGTATATGTTGTAGGCTAAATAATCACTCTTTCGATCATCCTTTAGTAATTTACGCTATAGGCTACATCATCACTTCCGCTTACATCATTTAGTACTATATGCTTTAGATAAATCATGAATCCTTTCTATTCATTTCATAGTGATATCCACATACTACATCATCATTTCCACTTACATCATTTAGTGGTATATGTTTTAGGCTACATCTCCACTCCTACTCATCTTGTAGTGATAAACATCGTAGGCTACATCCTCACTTCCTCTAGCCTCATCATCACCTATTATTATCATCATTTAGTGATATATGCTTTATGATAAATCATCACTCTTTCAATCATCTTGAAGTGATATACGCTTAGGCTAAATCATTGCATACACTCCATCTCTATGTCACATGTCATCACTAAACATTCACCACAGTGCACTACACACAACACATAGTTCGACCATCTCCCAATGATGGACTCTTGTTTACGGTTCATTCTTGACTATTGAGGGGGAATAAATAAATGAACCTCACTTCATATAATTCCTTTCACTCAGGGGGCACATGGCGTCTATCATTCATACTACATTCCATTCCATCCATCCATAGCATACTACATTTTATGGTTGCATTTACTCTTGCTTACTCATTATTTTACACTTTATTACACATGTTAGATAGATATCCTTTATGTCATTATCATTATCATACACAATTGCAATTTCACTTGCTTTCTAGTTGTGTTTGTAGAATCTACAGATCCATTACATGCATCATGGATGCTTGTACCTAGTACCAATCCCACAGTGGCTCTTGGGGGCATCCACATTCATACACTACAAGTTCTATTGTTTCATTTTTGTTCATAGCACACTACTTTATTGGTTTAAAAATGCTTTGACATACATTTTATATTTCTAACATGCTAATGGGTGCTTCATGTGCATCATTTTTTATGTAGGGCTACTTTCTTCCATGATTGTCGGATAATTGTTTTCTCATGTTTGTGGGCTTTTCCCTTTTTCATGTGTACACACTTTTTTATTGGAAACCATTGCATCCTTGAGTTTCTTGTGATACCATTAGTGGTTTCTCATGTTTACAACCCACTTTGTACGGCCTACATTTTCTTCTTGGGTGTTTACATTATCTACTTACACATTATCTTCGTAGTTTACACTTGTCTTTTACATGCATGCTTGTTCATACTAACACTTATTTTCTAGCCACCTTGTTTGCATGTGCCTTGGTTTCTACCAAGTACAGCCCCTTTCCCACTACAGGGCACAATTTCAGTAGTTGGTCCTCTTTTGGGGTCATATTCTTGTATAGCGACGTCATATACACCCCCAAAGAGGGGGGCATCATTTGAGTTTACACACAACAACACAATACTGGTACAATTCAATTTTAATGTTTTGTCCATGAAACAGTGGGTTACATAGCGATTTGGTTCAGCACAGTCTACAAAAATCCATACAAAGTGGATTTTAAAGGTAAAATTGTCCTTAGCATTCCGAGAAGAAGTTACAGGTTAGAGGATAAATCAGACCTTCCTCTCTACACTACTTTTATCATGGCGTCATATCTCCTAAAAAACTAGATAGTACAACTATCTCTTCAGTTTTGGGAAGTAGTTATAGGTTAGAGGATGAATCAAAATTTCCTCCCTACACTTCTTCAGCTAGTGGGGTGAGATCGCCCAAAAAAATTACGTCATTAACATCATCTACGTGATCCTTTCTACACCATTTTTCTCATCACAGATCAGGTGCACATGTTCCTTTTTCATTTTCATACTTTATACATGTATTTTTACACATTATACATGTGTATTTAACTACTTGATCATCTTCTCTTTTGTAGGTCCATCCATATGGTAAGCAAGAAGTCAACATCACACACATTGTGGTTACATCACATACATGATACTAATCATGTAGGTACACCACAGACATCATCATATACACACGTGTTTCTACCCTAGGTTCACTTTCATCACTTTTTACACTTTTGCATCTTTAGTCTCCTGATGTAGAGTCTAATCCATCTTAAGAAACTTTGAATGTTAAAATTGATTCAAAAATTCCAGTTATGACTATCTAGCCTTCAAATTAGCTTCCTTCTCTAGGTCATAAGCTTCTTTCTACATGAAAATTATTGATTTTAACCTTGATGCTCTTAACCATAGCATACACCTTCTTCCTACACCTCATTTAGTGTTATCCCAACCAATAAATTGATTCAAATTAGTCAAAAGAATAAAATAGCTTACCTAATTGAAAATTTGCCTTTTTGGGCTTCTTGAATAAATGCCAAAGGTGATTTCAAGTTTGGAGAAAACTGTAGCTACCCAAATAAAACACAAATAACTTTAAGACACACTTTATCCTTCTCAAGGTGTTTGAAAAATTTCACCATCCAACTCCTTTGTTACTTCACCTTTTCATCTCCACTCCTCTTTCTCTAGGCTAAGCTTCTATTAGCCCTCCTCTGAGGTATTTCTCATCATAAATTTTGACTTATTTTTTCATTTTTCAATCTAAGGACCTTTTATGGAACCCATTTTGCAAATCATCCCTCCTATAAAATTTAATTTTCCAACTCCAAGTTTACACATCTCTTATTTCAACCTTAATGCTCACTAACTAGGTTTGTATTGTGTGGTTAAGTTTGAGAATGTTAACTATCAAGTTTTTGATAGGGTATGGAAATGATCTATCCCGGGATCCTTAATAATATTTTAGAGGGATTTGTGAGGACTATTTTGACCAAGTTTCAAGGCTCAGTCACATCCTTCAGTCTCATAATGAATACCCTACTTCCAATCCAAACTTCTTCACTATGTAGAACTGTAATTTAACTGTTATATTTATTTACCAACTAAGTAAATATTTTCCATTCATCTTTCTTGAATTTGATTAACCATCCTAAGGATATTCCTAGTAAGTATTTTATATCTTTGACTTTGAGTGTAAAGTCTTATAACCTTTGTGAGAAGATAGACTCTAGATCTCTAGACCATTACTTGACATGTGTAATGAGACCGTTATGAACATCTTATATTTATGATATTTTTGACACCTCCAACCTTTAAAAATAGTTTCCAATCCCTATATAGATGTTGTGTATACCGTTTCAAGGCTTAAATATTTCTAAATCTCCCTCATATCCAATTTCTTCCCTTGTCTCTTTATCCAAACTATGGCCTACAAGTGGCTTGAGGACTGTCATGCCCAATATAGTCTTGTTCTAATACCAGATCTCTAATACTCCATAAACTTGTAAGGAAGGAGGTTAAGATCATATATTACAATCTTTTAGCCATGATTCAATTATTTAAGCTATCAATTCATCTTTCTTTACCTAAACCATAAGAGGGTTTCTAAACAAGTACGAGGGCAGGATTTTGACTATAACATCAACTAGGAACAATTTCAAGATGACTTATGTCTTCCATGAGGTCTGTGCACATTTTTTTATCTTATTATATTATCAATAAAGTACCTTGCTCCATCTATTTGTAGACTCATCTCACAATGGAGCTACTCTGCCTCCTAGAAGGGTTTACTCAGTCTTCAAGAGTCTTTCAAGAAAAAACATGGGATTCTTGATGTTGTGCAGGCCCTAATGGTTCCTCTAAAACATTTTAGTCTTATAAAAATCACTTTGATTTCTTTTCACTCAAATATCTCACCTTAACATGTTTCCCTTTTCTTTTGGGCTTCACTTTTAACACTACAGAGATTTACCATAAGGAGAAATTCACATTGGTTTCAACCATAAATTATAGGGAATTCAAGATTGCATATGACCCTTAGACACTGTATTATCTTTATCAAATTAACTATACACTCCCTTGATTCACTTGTCTTTCAAAACTTCAAACTTATACTAATATTTCATAGTACTCAAACTTCAATAGGTTATGCCACAATTCAATCTTGTTTCCACACTCAAGAAGATGAAACTTCACAAAATCAATGTAAATACACCATGTTTGGCATCCGACCATTCAAGATTACTCAAAAACTAAAAATTTCCTACCTTTTAAGCTCTATAATACACTGTTACAAATTAGCACAGTCTTCCTTAGACTAGGCTTGGATACAAACAATACAAACTCATAATAAATGAAAATGTACATTTAATGTCTCTTACCATTGACAGAATTATAGAAAACACATGCATGTAAAAAATATTCAACAATAAATGTGCAAGGATCCTCTTCACTGTCATGCAAGAACGAATTCAACTACATAAAGTGTATACACAAGAAAAATTGTTCTTCCTTCTTGAAATCTTCCTTTTTCTATCCTTGATCATTCTAATGATGGATAACAAATAGTTACATTTTGGATTTTATATCCTCTCAAATCATTTTTCACTCGAATAGGATCATTTTTGAGACCTCATGGTGACATGGCTACCTTATTCATAACATTAAAGCCTCCTATACTCCAAGACCTTAGATTTTAATACACTTATTGTGGCTCCTAAACCACCTATTTCAGATTTTGACATAACACAATTAACCCCTAAGATGATTCAAACACCTAAGCTAACCAAGATTGGCCTTCCAATTTGAATTTGAATTTTTGGAAGGAAAATATATAGTTTAAATTTTGAATGGCCAAGACCCAAATAACACCTTACAAGACTCACAAGCACTTATTGACCTAAAAAATCACCTTCAAGCCAAACTTTAATGACCTCATGCCTTATTTACAAAGTGGAGATGATGCTCCTGCATCATCTCCATGCTCCATATTTTTATCACTCCACGCTTTGTCTATTCCCTTAGTGCATTTTCTATATGTTTTCCATGTGAAATTATGACTAAGTATAATAGGAACATATGATAGTGGCACGAAAGAAAAGGTGCATAGATAGGCATGGAAGGTTGATAGATTTGTGCCCCAAGGATTCGCGCCCGGTAAGACAGAGTTTGAGACTCATCCATTTTGCATGGCACAAGATAGGAATAACATAAGGCATGAATACTTCAAGGATAAGAAAGGTCTATTTTGAGAGCAAGTGGAAGATCAAGATAAATGAAGAGTTCAAACTAATAATAGGATTAGATCAGGATTTATTTATAGATAATTGATTATTAGTGAAACTTTCATGCTTCATAGTTATCTTTGTATGCACTCATGGATATTTTGGGCATGCATCCCATTTTAAGAGTGCATAGGCGGTGAATGGAAAGTCCCCACACCGATAAGTATGTAATTTATTTCTCTATTTTGAGACATTATGTCATAGTTTTCAAATACTGAATGATATGTTTTTGAGTTGTAACATAGTTATGTTGCTGGTATGATTCATGTGCATGACTTGGTGATGGTGATAATGATGTATACAACTACTATTTTTGATGAATTAATATGATGGATATTTTTGGATGGATTTTGGTCATTGATGTCTCAACTCATGGTACTTGTAGGGTATATATAATCTTAATTATTACCTAGACTTACATGTTTTACTTATTATGTGTGTTTCTAAACTGAGCTCATGGATCTAGTTCTTATGATTGAATACATGCTTTGAGTATGGTTGTAATAAACATGCATGCTAACATCTAGAAAAAATTTCATAAAAGAGGGACTTGGTAGGCTTCTTGTGCTTCGAGTGAGCACTCAGATCTGTTTGAGTGAAGTGTCAGTGCACGTAGGCATCTGAGTATAAAAAAATATTACACTACATTAACCTACACAGATATCAGGTATACATTTCTATCTACTTTATTTTACCAAGCATTATGCTCACCAACATAAAGTGGGGGAAAATCTAGACATAAAATCATGCACTTTAGGTAACTATCTAGTCCTAGTTACATACTACTATTCATATGGTTCCTATGTTAGAAAAGTACCAATTAACCCATGTCTTTGGCCACTTTGCTTTCCTTTCAGTTGATTTTTTTATTCTTGCACTTCTACTTGTTCATTCTGTATTTTGACCCTTCGTCATTTGATGCCATGAACACCAGCACCCATCCAAAATTCCGACGTCATGCGCCCTCATCCCTTCTAGGTGCTCATATTCCCTTTATACTTTACTCGTATCTTTTTGGGTCCTTTCTAGTTGTTTGAACATCTTATCTTTTGGTAGTCTGTCTTTTTGGGGTTAATTACGAAATTTGAAGTAAGGAATAATATAAATACAAAGTTATGTAACCATAATAAAGGAGCAAGAATTAATCATTACTATCTCCACCTAAGGTTGCTTCCATCAGAGGCATCTAGAGCTCCATTTGTATCCATCTAGATCCATCACAAGGGGAAAAGGTTGGTTCATCTGCATCACACTTAATAGGAGGGGATTCTATTGTTTCCATGCAGACATTATTTACATTCTACATCTTTACTTTCTCACTACATCACGTGCGAATGGCACAAAAGAAACCTAGGGCACAATTCTGCACACACATACCTAGAACTACATTGGGTCTGAGATGTAGTGCAGCGCTCGGTGATAAGTCCATCAATTTGGTAGTTGAGGACAGTCTGATCCCTTCATATGCATATTTATTTTTTAGTTTTTTGATTCTTTGTTTGGGGTTTTGCAGGTGATTCCTTTATTGCAAGTTTATAGTGACATAAGTGAGGTAATTGTGACATACACGTGACAAACAATGAAGTCTTCACACCATTTGGTGACTCTGTGAAATTTGATTTCAGACTTCTTGCATATACCAGGGTGCCCAGTTTGCATGCCAATACAACCCATCTACCTCAATTCCTTTTCCAGGCACCCCATTCTAGCCAAATCACTCAGATCTTCATTTTCCCAGGATCCTATGTGATGGTCTCCCATTCCTCTTTAGTCGGTCTTCACTGCGACGTAGTCTTGTGGAATATTCGATTCAACTAAGGATCTTCCAACCCTCTTTGCACATTAGGGTTTCATATTTTATTACTTATTTTTCTTGAGTTATTTATTCATTATTTACTGCAAACTTGCATTAGAATAGGCTAGTGTATTTATTGTAAACTTGCGTTAGATTAGGCTAGATAAGGAAAATAAGGCGGCAGATTTAGAAACACAATAGGATGAGCCTAATGATCTTATTTGAATATAAATTCATCATCATTATGAGTACTATAGAAGAGTTGAAAAATAACAACATCACAACAGATAATATGACTATAGCTAGAATAATTATGGGTGGCATCATCAGGGACAACCTATGAAAGTGGTCCAGCCTCATAGTTATGATTTCTACTTAAATACAAAGCAAAAGAATCATCATCTAAAGTACAAATAAGAGGAATGGCCCTAAAAGTATCATTAGAGTTTGCAAAACTAAGAGTACTATGGACTTGGTAAGAGGGATGGGAGCCTTTACAATTTTTTAAATCTATATAGAAATCCATCACCACAAAAAGAAGAAGGAATACTCCTAAGAACAATGCACACATATACCTAAGACAATCTTAGGGTTTTGAGATCAATAGGCCTAATACATAAGGAACTAATAAGATCCTAGATAAGGTGAAGGGTTTAGTCAAAATTGGGGTCACCAAAATGTTTAACCCTTAATTAAATTTTATGTCAATTTAATTAGGTTTTATGTAAATTAATAATATAGAGATTACACTCCTAAAAGTACTCATATTTATAATTTAGATCATAGCAATCAATCATAAAATCAAGAACATACAATTTGATGCAAAAATAATATGAAAAGAGGCACTTAGTTGGTTATTAAAGTATTTAGGATGTGTTGATGAGTGATCTGGGAAAAAGGTCAGAGTCTAAGATATGGAGCAATCACTTC
This sequence comes from Taxus chinensis, assembly GCA_019776745.2. Classification (NCBI taxonomy): domain Eukaryota; kingdom Viridiplantae; phylum Streptophyta; class Pinopsida; order Cupressales; family Taxaceae; genus Taxus; species Taxus chinensis. Next base: position 202,226,928 of record CM034155.1, on the reverse strand, counting down.
CTAGAGATGTATAATTATTGGATCGGGACAGTAAAAATAGGTAGGCATTAGATGATATGATTCAAACTAAACCACGTGCTTTTGGACCTTCTGATAGTTAGGATTTGTCGTTGTTTTTTCTCTTTGACCTTCTGTGTCATTATTTTTTTCTCTTTGATATCTTCAACTTCACATGAAACCCTAGATGTTACACCTAAAACTTACAAAACAAAACCTAACTATCCTTTAACAAACTCATGTAAATCATTAGCTCTAAAAACAAATATGCAAATGCTTGATTTGTACTAACCTCAGGGGTCACCCGGTATGTGAATTATTGAGCTCTACACTACATTTCAGAATCAATATAGTTATCATAGTGCTTTGTACAAAGGTACATGCAACTATCCCTTAACCTAGGTTTTCCCTTCTGCCTCAACATTGATAGTGGGATATGTTACTTTAGCCCAATAGAAACCCTTTTTTGCAGATGAAAACTTCATAATCAATCCCTCATATATTTTGTATGAGGTATGTAGATGTAATCCTTGCTTCTTTAGTTCAATAAGTAGTATATAGATATGTGATTGCTAGATAATAAATGTTTAGGTTGGACTTGTGTGTGTGTGTGTGTGTGTGTGTGTGTGTGTGTGTGTGTGTGTGTGTGTGTGTGTGTGTGTGTGTGTGTGTGTGTGTGTGTGTGTGTGTGTGTGTGTGTGTGTGTGTGTGTGTGTGTGTGTGTGTGTGTGTGTGTGTGTGTGAGTGAGTGTGATTTCTTACTTTGAAATAAGGACCTCACTGGTGGGAAATGCCAACCCAAAAGATATAATCCAAAAGATAAAAGAGTGAAAAATGGGCCCATGAAGAGAAAAAAAAGTGAAAAATAAAAGGGGCCAAGACCATACACAATGGTCAAGGTTATATATATGGTCCTAACATTTTTGTAATTTCTTGCATCAGAATCAGATAAAATCAAACAACGAAAGAAAGTTTCTAGATATCTCTGTAAGAATACTCAAAATTCGGTCAATGAGGAAAAATATCAGGAATTGGAGTTCAATCAAGTTACTAAGAGCAATTCAACAAAGGACTGATGTCACTAAGATCTTGTTTCATTACTCAAAACTCATGTACATAAAAAATAACAAAATCATGATGTAATAATGTTTTTTTGTATATTTTGGTGTCTACATGATGTAAACATGGTAGATGTGGAAATAGTAGAGGATGCTATAAGAGATGGAGTAATAATTCATTCAGTATTTTTTGATGTGGCAAACTATTTTTGAACTCATCCCTAGTTGTATAGAGAAGGGAATTTATATGTTGAGGATTTTATTGTAGAAACTCAAAATAATATTATTCACTAATAGTATCAAAGGTATCAGTTTGTGGAAGGTTCGGCGGAGGCAGTCATAATTATGTGGAAAAATAGAAATGATAAAAGAATATTAAAAGAAAAGAAAAATATATAATTCCCAAAGATAAGTACGGTTTGGTGTAGCATGCCTAATTTATAATAGGGTGACCCAAAGATAGATAGGTTAAGGGTTCAAACAATAAACGAGTTCACTAAATTATTCAACTTGGAAAATATAAATATGTACGTGGCATAAATGGATAGGTAAATGTTTCATTTGCTTATTTAAATTCCAAGTTAGGGTTAGATAAGAGATATTATTTAGAATATTAATTAACCATTAATATTTATATATGAACACACATTTAGAACATTAATAGATAGATCAATTATAACATGTGCTAAATAGAATAATACATGAGAAGATAGTGTGAATATGTCTTTCACTAGTTTGGAATCTTATTTGGGTACAATAGAGTGATGAAATGGTTGTAAATATCCTATATAATATTTTCCTCTAATTTTGGATTTATATTGTGCATAGGAATTAAACCGTTCCTATCGAACTATTGTATGATTTGGTATGGATAAAAAATAGCACTAAGCAACTTTTTGAACCTCTCTAAGTGATTGGAATATGCTTCATTATGAAGTATTCAGTCTCAAAAATGTTTGAAACCATTTTTAATCAACCAAATTGAAACCAAACCATAACCTAGCATAAAACCCTTAAAAAATTGTTATTCTTTAGGTTGAAGTGCAATCCATACACCATCTATGTTGGAACTACTCCAAAGAGGTATCAGACACCACATGGCTCTCTACCTAGATATGTGACATAATACTACATGGATGTAACTATATTTTATTACCTGATCACTTGCTAAAATTTTGTAATGGATTAGTTTGTATGTGTTTAACTTACTTTTAAGAGCCTTAGATTTGGGAAGCTTGACTTTTAAACCTAGTTTTGAGTTCAATTCATACCTATTTGGGAATTGTCCTAATTTTTATTGTTTCTTTAGGAAATTTAGGATAACTTCGTATGATTTTTAGTAATATTTTATTGAGGGGATCTTAAAAGTGTCAGGTAAATTCTATCTTAATAAATGAGTGCATTAGACTTGATTATATAGGGTTTCATGGATACAATTTCACATTAAGGTTGGCTCATAGTGAAATTATCGACCCATAAAAATTGATAAAATGACCATTGGGTGGCCTTGGATGGGACCATTTATCCCAGGACCAAACCATTGGATAGTATATTCCTATTAGATAGTTTGGTCCAAGAGGAAGATACAATGTTATAATGTCATGTTTATGGAAATTAGGACAAGTAGACTACTTATGAATGATGTAAGGATTTTTTATATGTGATTTTCATAATCAAGAGAGAAAGTCTTATAATAGGGATAGCATTGGACTAAGATATATAAATTAGGCTCAAAATAGGTGTACAAGTCATGATTCAAGAAGTTAAGCCAATACTAAGGTGTCTACAATATTTTATTTTGTAATTAAATATATATGTTCTTAGTTAAAATTATTATTATACAACTTGATAATGATAGGTCAGCTACTTATAGAAAAACAAGGAGTCGTATTAATGGGTTATTCCCTAACATCCCTCAACCTCTTGGGAACTAACATGGATGTATAAATTTATAGTTTTTTTAAATTAAAATATTAATTTATTCCGTCGAACAATTCCAATAATAACTTGTGTATCACACTTGTCTACTTATCAGATAGACCAGCGAGAGGATGATAATGTTGGGATGAGTAGATCATTAATCTACTACCTATGAATCACTTATATAGAGGTTTAATTTAATAGTTTATTTCTTAATAAAAAATATTATTATCATTTAAAAATACTATTACAATTTGATTATGATAGGTATACATCTCTTATCAATTGGTGAGAGGATGAGGGCATCATTTTTATAGAGGTATAAATTTATCACTTATTATTTAAACCAATTTTGATAAATGTATTATAATGAGTATGGAATACTTTTACATATCCTGTTAGTGTGAGTTATCCTATGTGTCCTCTTCTCATATTGGAGGGTCATCTCACATGGGTTAGGTTTAGGTTTAGGGTTTCATATGTGTCCTGCACTAGGGTTACTCAGCACCCTATATGCACCCCTTTTCTATTCATTTATGAGCATGCCAAGACACTCCACTGTCTTTCCTCTATGCAAGCTTTGTTTCTATTGAGCAAGTTCTTCCATTACTGATCAATTCTTTCTTGTTATCATTGGAGCTATCACGATTCTGTTGGAGTGCAACTACTTCGTGGTGCTTTGTTTCCAATTCGATTCTCATAAACTCTTTTCATGATATTAGAGCTACATGACTTGGCATCACACCAAAAGCTCGAATTAATGGTGGAGAGGGATCTCATTGTGTTAATCGGTTTCTATGCCAACACCCTCCCACACGATGGAACCGGGTATACACCCAATCAGGTCCAACAGCATTAGGAGGCAGTGACACCGAGAATTTCTCAGGAGGTCACCCATCCCAACACTACTCTGGGGCTGGCGCACTTAACTACCTGGTATCAGAGCTACATGACTTGCCGTCACATGAAAAGCTCGAACTGATGGTGGAGAGAGATTTCATCATGTTAATCGGTTGCTATGCCAATACCCTCCCGTCTCGATGAAGACAGGTATACGATGTAAATAATGAAGTTATAGTTTATTAGCTTCTCTATGAATTTCATTGGTATTAAGGATTAGTAAATTGAAATAGTGTCTCATAACCTTCCTAATCAGGTTGTACAATTTCCAATTTGAGCTCTAATTATATAAGTCACAACCCTAGGCGTTTCAAAAAACTTCAAATTCCTCGGCATGAGACTAAGCAATGATATACTCTAATCATTCAATCAAGTGTGCAGCATTACTTTAAGCACCTTTATTTGTCTGCAAATGTATAATATTTTCTGGCATATCTGATATACATTGGGTTGTCTCGTACTCCCTAAATTAATGAAAAAAGTATCTTGATCATTAGAAGTCTATGTTTTTGTTTGTCGACTAGGGAGCGCATCAAAATCAAAGAATATGCAGCAATGGGGTACCATTCCTTTTACGACATTTTACATAATATCTCACCACTTCAGGGTACTCCGTTTTCATCTCCATTTATGGTGATATTATTTAACTTGTGCTATATTCATCAGTGTCATATTCTTTTGCATTAATTATTTAAGAATTAAACATGGTATGAACTGGTGACCTCTATTGCATGATTTGTTGATCACTAATTGAAAAAAAAATTATCAACATGTTTTAGGAATTGATTAGCACACGGAAAATCTCTACTAAAAAAATATTCCATAAGGATTCTTCAAAGGGTTGTAACATGGTAGCAAGAAAATATACAGGCTTATTCTATGTCCCTAACAATGGAATAAATGTTAAAAGCATCAAAATATTCCATCAAATCCAAAACTCTATGTTTGTACTTCCAAAGGTAAGACGGATTGCCCTATCAATTCACTCTTTACTTACGTTTACTACTAAATAAAAGTCTCTAAAATTGAGATCATATTTTTAACACCATGTTTCTAAGAAAAAAAGGGTAATCCCACAGGACTATGGGATATTTAAACTTATCCATGTTATTACGAACCTGCAAGGAAATTCTTAAGTGATATGCAACACCGATGGTTATTAAGCTTTTTGGATCTTCTATGTGCATACTTTGTCTCTTGATCCTTGCTCTTGAACATACAGGTGTCAAAGTAAACACATAAGTCAATGTGGACAATGTTAGAACTGACCTCTTGGGTGATCAACTTATGTCTAAGCACCATTAGAGTATCATGAGTTGTACACAATGAATCTACTATAGCATCTAAGTTGATACTCTTATTCTTAGTATTGTAATCAGTGATCAAGCATGTCTTCTCGAAGTTTAGGTTCCACTATCTACACTAATTGTTATTAGCAATACCCCTCCAAGGTAACCACTTTTGAAGATAATATTCAATCAGACATGACCCATGTAGATATCTCTAGACCAGTCTAGGTACTTGACAACATCCCATAAGTTATGGGTCAACCTTTTACGCTACAACTTGTATGCCTGTAAGAAAGGATTAGACCCTATGCCCTCATATGACTGTTTTTCATCCCATGTGCATTCGAGTAACTCTCCACTATCATTCAACTTTGATCTATCATAGTCCAAGCCACATGCTCTTATTTGAAAGTAATTGTAAGTGAAAATCCTAGACTGTTCTACATGAGATTCTGAGAAAAAGTGCATCAACATTGGAAAGAGGCTCAAGACCAATACATCAACAATGGTGTACATTATTACCACTTTGACTTCTGAGCCTATGATAAATGAAAGATAGGAACCTCTGTGTTCCTTTTTAAAGGGCCATGTCTGGTCACGACGAGTAATTCCTTTCTGCTTGTTCGGAAACAGATTGATCACTTATCTCAGTTAATTGAGATTTAATCAATAAATCTATTTGTTCCTAGTTATCCATAAAACTAGCTCATGAGGTCTGATAGGCCGATTTGATCTTTTTCATATCCTTGCACAATTTTCTATAACCTGATTTTCCCATATTTTTGCATGGAAAGTTTCATTTGTATTTTTTTGGTACTGCTCCTTTATGTGGAGGTGGATTATAGATTCTGATGCCTCGCACCATATGGCTTCTTCGTATGTTGAGTTCTCCAACATCAAAGTTTGTGGTATGTCCCAAATCCCTTGGGTGGAGGTGGATTTTTTATTAGCACTTAAAATTAGGTGGAGTGTCTTCTTTTTGTGGATCGTGTAGAAGATAGATGTTGGAACATTCAACCAAGTGTTAAGTGTTCTTGATTTCTCATGGCAATAGCCTATCAGTTTACCAAATTGGTCAGTTTTGGTGAAGGAATTAAATTGGAATATTGTTTTCTTACTTGGTTCATTATTCCTGAGCTTAACGAAGGGAAAATAATAGTGGCTCAGGGATACTATGGCAGATTACCATTCACGGTGATACATATTTGGATTCCACTTTAGATTCTTGAGTCAACTTCTACTTCTCTACCTACTGAGGTTCTTCAAACTCCTTGTGAATTGGCCTCAAATGAATTTAAAAACTACAGATGATGATCCAATTCACCATGCTCCTCTTCATGAGTACAAAGAACTCTACATTCTTCTGATTCTGATAGTAGGGAAAACTCATAAATGTTAATATGTCAACACTTTTCAGTGTTAAGTGACAGAAGGTTCTTGACTCTGAGCTTGATTCTCCTGGAGTCATTATATTTTTGGCTAGGAATAATTCCTACCTTTTGCATCACTTCTTCCTGCCTATAGATTATAAATTGATAAATATCATTCATTGATTTTGTTAGATCATACTTTCTCAGATTCCTTTAGTCTCAATTATTTCTTGGAGTGATGGAGGAGTTCCATTGATACTACACTCGCTTGATTCTACTTATAATGAACCAAGGATTTTTCTCCCAGTTATAGATTTCGAGAGTACTGCAAAGGACTCTTGCTAATTGATAATGGGTATCACTGATTCCAGAGTTAGGGTGCTTTGACATATCCCACATCTCATGAGATATTGAGCAGTCTCCTATATAGTACTCTCCCTGATGAACTATAGTTTCTTCATCCATCTACAGGTGATTTCAAAGGATATTGCATAAGTCTCCGTTGTGATGGTGAGTAGCCCTTAGCTGGGACTCCTAATAAACATAGTGATGAAAATATCTACCAGAGACTTTTATTACATTTCCGACCTGTACTATTATCAATCCATATTTTATAGTTATATAGGATCGTTCCTAACATGCATTGGACATCTAGAATTAAAATATCCTAATTGGTTCAGGTATTTTCCCTTTTTACATCTGGAAAATTGTGCACTCATAGGACACTACCCTCGGCTCAAAAACTTTGCACTCAAATTGAGTTAAGAAGTATGTCTTAAAATTTAATCGACCAAGTAGTGATGGAGTTATTTATCAAATTAAGAAACTAATCATAATTAATATATCCTTAAATTGCAGTGGGCAGATATTCTACAGCAAACATTTTTAAATGTCAACATTTATCAATCTCATATCACACAGTACGTTGGAGATGGATCTTTTTCATGTGTTAGAGGCAGTACGATCTACTACCATCGACATGTATTATATGGGAGACTTTTTAGTAGTATGCAGAAGATCATATCCATCTCATAGCAATTGTTAAGTCGCAGTGCCATCCTAATCTCCCTCATCTTGACTCTATTTTCATGTGGTGTTTATGGAGGATTGACAAGTTGATTAGATGGAATAGATGTTGGAGAACTTGGGATATGTTTTTAGACCTTTATTTGCCACCTTTGTCTAGATCTAGAGAGTATTTCTATGAAACAAAAGAGGTGGATAACAAACTCACTAGAATAATATCCTTAAATACTCGTGAGGACTGGGGTTGAAAATGGGTACAGCTCATCAAGATATATCATGTCGGAGATACATATTTCTTATTCAACTACTAGGAAGATTGTGATTATAGTATTGGGCACCTTATCAAGCACATATAGTTTTCGGGCCCCATTGACACATCTTTCTTATTTTTTTAGGAGTGTCTTCCTCTTCCATCTGACTTATCAGCAGCCAACTTTCCTAGCTTCGATGCAAGGGGGGTGTGAGTGTGACAAACTCTTATAGAAGACAATAAAATAATATTACTCATTTTTGAGGGTCATCTCACTTGGGTTAGATGTAAGGTTCAAGGTACATAATACTATGTGACGTCATAGCTCAATTTGGAAACTATATAACCCTATCATGTACCCCAAGAAGTAACTGATCTATGAGGATATTCATAGACACTCCAATGGTCTTTCCTATAAATCCCCAAAACGGGTTGCTTACAAAATATCTTATTGAGCAGATTTCCAACACATTATTGAACAGAGGAAAAAATACATTGTTATCGAAAAAGCTATCATGAGTCCACTGAAATTTAACTACTCCAATGGTGCCTCGAAAAAATGAGTGCATGTCTCACACAACTGTTTTCATGTCCTCGTAAGAATGAGAATGCACCGAGTGGCATCAACTGTGAGAGAAAGAAAGCATTTAGAAGTTTTTAGAGAAAAGAGAAGGTTTATAGCCTCCAAGTTTTATCACACTCAAGGTGGTCCCACATATTCAATGTTAAGGTTGGGGATGCCAAAGAACTAGTGGAGTAAACCTCCCATTTTTTAGATGATAAGAGACTACCCTAATGCATATTCTTTACATTGTATTAATATGTGAATTATGTAAATATAACCTCAAATAGACGTCCACATGTAAATGATGACATGATGGGACTATTCCCAATGGATGTTTGGGGAAATTAAACATTTAAATAGGTTTTATTCAAATCAAGATAATTTTTTTGTTTTATTTTATTATTTTACTTGTATGTGTTATAGTGTCAACTCATCATTTTATATTCCACCTACATCATATTACCATCTTTTGGTCTTAGGTTTTCATGACCAGAATCATCGATGGAACCCATAAATTGTTTATTTCAGATTGTTCATGTGAGTCCAATGGTTGCAGATCATATTTTGCATATTGCCAACCACCGATATGAGATATCCAAATATTTTAGGCAAACTTTGCGAGAAAATGTGCTACAAGATAAGTTTAATCAAGGTTTATGCTACGAAGTGAGCTTAAAGATGAACATCGCCAAAGCAAGAAATTTTCCAAGTCTAATTAGCAAGTTGCGTAAATGCCAAATTTATTAGCCAGCCGTAGGTGTGGTTTTAGCCATATTAACACTTTTCAACCCCATAATATATATTAGGCCTCATTCCTCACCAAACCATAGATGAGATGTGAAGAGATTATATCACACTCAATGGAATAGAAAGAGATGCTTAGAATGGATTGCATGAAAAAATGGATAACACATGACACTGATAGGGCTGCATGTTAGTAAACAAAATTAATTATATGTAAAAATCGTACCATTGGGCTATTAAGCCTAAGGTCGTAAATAACAGTTGCCAGAAAAATTTCATTCAAATAAAAATTAATCTACTAAATGGGTGATTAAGAAGAAAAATGTAAGGCAAAAGGAGTGTGCTGTGAATGACTTGGAACCTTTAGCCAAAAATGCATGCGACCCACCGTTATACCATATGTCTTGTAAACACTATAAAAGGCAGATATTTGCATTTGAAGAGGACTTCTTATAGGACTTTGTATGGTCCCTGGACCCTTTTATCAAGAGTTATCCCATTTTAATTTGGCAATTTATCCCTTGATGATGCCAATATTGGCTTAATTCATTAAATCATTACTTGTGCACCTATTTTGAGCCTGATTGTTATCCCATAGTCTATCCTTAGTCCTATTACAAAAATTTCTCTCCTCATTGCACTACTCAATCACTTACAGAAATTCTCACATCAATTACAAGTAGTCCACTTTGCGTTATTATTGTGCACAAATATCAATAACCTTGTATCTTTCTCTTTGACTAAAACGCCTAATATGAGAAAACCTTAAAATGGTTTTGTCTTGGGCATAATGGTCCCTTCAAAGGCCACCTAATAAATATTTTCTCAATTTAATATATTTTATGGTTTAGACTTAATGAAAATTATAAAAACCTATCTAAACATTTTTGAAGCACTCATTTACTCATCTAACAATACCTGGTGCTTTTAAAATATCCTCAAGTACAAATCAATCAAAATTTATACAAATATCTCCTAAATTTCCCTATAGTAGAAATAAACATTAGGAGAATTCAAGCTACATGGGTCTTAAGCCCTCCAAACCAAGTTCAAGATTCATGTTTCCTTAACCAAGGGTCCTCAAATCCAATTCAAGCACAAATAAGCCAAGTGATTACATAGTATTATCATGTGATCAAGTTATCGAAGATAGTTGCATCCATATAGTATTATACATCACATATCTAAGTGGATAAGTACATGTGATTTGAGGCTTCTTCAAGTAGCCAATGTAGGTAGTGTCCATATTGCACTTTACCCCAAACACTAACATTTTGTAGGGTTTTTACCCTAAGTTAGGGCCTTAGGTAAATTCAGTTGATTATAAAGGATTTCACATATATGCAAGACCCAATAGTTCACATCAAGTTATATTCTAGTCACTTACAGTGGTTCAAAATGTTACAGAGTGGCTACATTTTCCTAGGGTAAACTATTCAAAAGGATAAAACTACCAAATGATTTGGTCCAAATACAATATTTTTCTCCCTATTAAAAAATTCAATCCTAGAATCATAAGTGAAGAATGTGTTTATAATTTCCACTTGGTTTATCCATCTGTCACACCCATATCATCTTCAAGACCAATAAAATAGTGAAGTGCACCCTACTTATTATGTTTCACTAATTTTATCATATACCCTAATTGAATGCAACTTCACCATATCATTTTATATGTTCACTCATGTTTGAATGTTATAGTGTTTATTAACATATATGATTACACATTCCTTTAATATCTAGTAACATCTATTTATTTATTTAACATAAAATAGGTAACTCTTTATTAGAATTTTGACCTTTCCTAAATCATTTGATATCAAAGAAATAATTTATTTCTTTGTGAGTAAAGGCACAAAAAATCTGTGGGCTTTTCCAAATTTGCGTGTGTGGATAGAAAATCATTGTAACCATATTTTAACAAGTAACTATTGGGAATAAGGTGTTAGAGAGTGACAAGGTAATATTTTATAGCTTTCTAGAGTGATAAGTTTGGGAAGAAATTTGTTTTGGACATCTTCCAATCGCAACTATTAGGTAAAATGTGTGAGAATTGCATAAGAAGAATTAGTAGTTTTCCACTTTGTGAAAAGTGGGTAGAAAATCATTGCAAGAATATTCCAACAAGAGATTTATTGGCTAGATGTATAGGATTATGGATGTCATTGATCTCACTTAAGAGAATATAAAATGGTTCAACAGAGGAATGTTAAAATTAGATTCCATAACCGGGGTGCTTGATTTGAGGATTTAATAAAGTTGATCAGGAATATGCAAGTTCACTCAGATGTAATGGAATTCATATAAAGGTGAGGTGTTTTTTGTGGAATATGTGAGTGATAATGAAGTAGATCCCCCATGATAGGGAGCATAGGATGAAAATGTGAATGAAAATAAAGAGCAAGAGGAATCACAATATGGTCATGAATACATATGATTATAACATGCAATTGGTATAATGGGTAGTAATCCTAGATTAATACCTTGTATTATTCCAGCAGTTTGGAACTAATGGAGCTCATTAATTGGATCATGGTTGTCAAGAACTATTTTGAGTATGAAGATATGGAAGATCCTAAGAGATTAAATTTTTTACACAAATCTAAAATTGATACATCTCTTTGGTGCGTGCATATCAAGAAAATTACCTTCTCAGTTTATTGAAGAAGTTTTAGAATTTGAAATAGAGAGATATCAATGTGGAATAGTACACTAACAAGTTGTATTGGCTCGTAATTAGAGTGGGACATGTAGATGACGATTTGGAGAATATCTCTAGCTATATGATTGGATTTTGCATTGTGATTGAAGATGAGTTTGGAATGATCCAAGTGAGCTAAGTTGAGGATGCCTATTAGTACACATTGATGGAAGGAGAAGTTGGAACACAAGAAATAAATTTTAGCATACGAAAAGGGAAAAGATGCATAAAGTTATGGACAAGGTAGTGGTAGAGAAAAAAAATTTCATCATGAAGGTGAGGAAAGTTCAACACCACGTAACGAGGGAACGTTAGAGGAGGCGGAAATATGTCTCAAGGAATATTTTGTGGATTCAACAGAACATGAACTACAATTTCAGAGAAGCAAGGCATAAAGAATATAAGTTAACACATGCCCCAAATGAGGGTAAGAAAAGTGCAAAAATTGTAAAGGAGAAGAATATAGTATGTCAAGTCATAAGGAATAACCAAACTGGGGAGAGGCAGTAATCTTTAAGTGTGTGTTGTTTAAACCAACCAAAGAAGAAGTTTTTCCTAAGAAAAGGAAGAGAATGTTTAGAATGACATGTAATTCCAATGGTAAGTTGTGAAAGATAATTGTAGATAGAATAATCATTAATAAATTGGTTGCATAGGAGATGGTTTATAAATTTTTGTTGAAGAGGATTGAGAAATCAAATTCCTACAAGGTTCTTTTGTTACAAAAGGGACACCAAATTTTGGTGATGATACAATGTCTGGTCAAGTTCTACATAGAACAATATCAAGATGTTCAGTGTTGTGTTATATCATGCCCATGCATGCATGTAATTGTTAGGACATAAAATTTTGACTAAAATGAACAAAATGATGGTCATGAAAACACCTACAAGGTGGAGACAGATGGAAAAAATTATACTTTGAAATCATTGTGGGAGAAGATTGAAGCAACAAGTCCAAAAGTTTCATTTCTCTCAGAGAAGAAATTTATAAATGAGGTAGGATAAAATAATTAATTTTTAATGCTTATAGTGTGGATCATACAAGGGTAAGGCATGGCAGGATTGGATAAGATTGAAAAAAAAACATTGTAAGAGTTGAAAGAGGTGTTGGGTGAGTTTGGATATTGTATCAAGTGAGGTACCTATAAGGTTACCACCTATGAGGGATATAATTCACCACATAAATTTAATTCCAAGTTCAAGTTTTCTAAACAAGACTACATATAAGATCATATTACACGAAAATGTGGAGATATGAGATAAGTGTAGGAGTTATTAGATAGAGGACTCATTAGAGATATTATGATTCCATGTGTAGTGCCAATAATTTTAGAACCAAAGAAGGGTGGTGAGTTGTGTATGTTTACAAACTCTAGGACCATCAATAATACCACCATAAAATATAGGTTTCCATTTCCATGCATGAATGATATTATGTATTTCTTGAGTGGAGAAAATTATTTCAGTAAGATTGATTTGAAGAGTGGATACCATTAAATTTGCATAAGTGAAGGGGGTGAATGGAATAAAATATTTAAGACTCAAGAGGGATTGTGTGATTGGCTTGTGATGTCTATCACATTAAGAAACAAACATATTACTTTCATGATATAGAAGAATGAAGTCTTGAAACCATGTGTACCTAGATGATATTTTGATTTTTAGTAGGATGCATAAAGAGCATTTGTTACATATTAGGAAAAATTTACATAAATTACGAGAGGAAAGTTTGATTATTAATTTAAATAAATTTACTATTATGTAGGACTTGATATAGTGTGTCTAGGATTTGTAACTTCAAGAAAAATATTTAATATAGACCCAAAGAAGGTAAATGTAATTTTGGAGTGGCCATCAATGGGTAGTGCATTTGAGGCCCAAAATTTTCATGGGTTGGCTAGTTTTTACCACAAGTTCATCAATAATTATAGTGGTTTATGTGTGTCTATGTTAGAATCTATGTGACGGGATAAGAAGAGTTTCATCTAGAGCACATGAACGGAGAATAGTTGAACAAGAAAGTGAAAAAACATCCAATGTTGGAAGTACTAGATTTTTTGAAGGTATTTTAAGTTAATTGTGATGCTAGTGGTATAGCCATATGTGTAGTGGTGAGTCATGAAGTAATACATACTGCATATTTTAGTGAAAAGTCGTGAATGATGCAAAGAGGGAGTATATCATGTATCATCAAGATTTACAAGAAATTGTGCTAATGCTCAAGAAGTGGAGGTGTTTCCTATTGCCAAAGGAATTTTTAATAGTTATTGATCATAAAACATTATAGTTTATTATTAATCAAGGGAAACTGGACTAGAGGCATACGAAGTGAATGGAGTACTTACATTGGTATTGAAGTATACAAGTGGAAAATAAAATAAGGTGGTTAAAGCAGTCTGTAGGCATATTTGTCTATTGATAGAAATGAAAGTGGAGGTTATGGGTTTTAAATCCATAAAGGAGTTTTATGCACAAGAAGGGGATTTCAAAGAAGTATGGTTAGCATGAGCAGTATGAAAGTTTTGATAGGACACCTTGGTGGGAATAATTTAAGCAAGAAGGATTATTTTTCTGAAGAAGGCATTTATGCATCCTGAGAGGATCAAAGTGGGATAGTTTGGTGACATAAAAAGCATTTTGGAAGATTGACACATAAATTGTTCTTAGAGAAAACCTTATCACAACTAGGGGAGATTTGTGTTTGGCTACAGATGATTGTGAATGTGTGTAAGCTTGTGTAATAATGCCACATGTTTCATTTGGCTAAACAAAGAGCTTAGAATGCAAGGTTGTATCAGCCTTTCCCATTCCATAGATTCCTTGGGAATCCATTTTTGAAGTGAAATAACACATATTGTAAATATTTTATTTAGGGAGATTGTTAGGATACATGGATTTCAACACATTATAGTGGGTAATAAGGATACCAAATTTATTAGTCATTTCTTGTGAATGTTGAGGAAGAATTTGGATAAAAAGTTACAATTAAGATTAATGTAACATCCTCAGATTGATGAGAAGACAAAATTTATCAATATAATCCTTGGGTATTTGTTCAAATGTTCATTCAAAGATAAACCAAGAGCATGGGATTTGGCTATAGCATGAGGAATAATTTTATTATAAAAATTCAATAAACAGAAGGACAAAGAATACACCGTTCAAAATTATGTTTGGGATGGATCATTATGGAATCATGAAGTTGAGAGAGTTTTTTTGTAATGAAGATAAGTGTATTGAAGAAGGATAATGTTTAGGACTTATGAAATAAGTGCGCCAACAAGTGCATAATCAAGTAGAAAAGATGAATGTACAATACAAATTACATGCATATGAGAAAATTAAAAAAGTTGAATATTAGATTAGAGACATTTTCTTAGCACATTTTTAGAATGAAATATTCATTAAGGTAAATACAATTAGCTTAAGCAGAAGAATATAGCGTCATGCATAATCATAAGGAAGGTTTTGTAGAATGCTTATGAGATTGAGTTCTTTATAAGAATGGATATCTCTAATATATTTAATGTGGCATATATATATATATACATACATACATACATACTACACAATACAGGAAAGTGTTTAAGACTCAAAATTAGAAGAAGATGAATAGACTAAAGAGATAAAATGGAAAAGAAAGTGCATGATGTGGAAGGGATAATTAACACCAAGATCAAGAAAACATGTAAGAAGTAGTTTAAGGAGTATTTGGTCAAATGTAAATTAAAAAATATTAAATATGTAACTTGGATAAGTGTTACAAAATCTTGGTTTAGGGGACTACTTTCGGTGGTGCAGGTTTGTTGGGGCACAACCAAACTGAAGTTTCTTTCAGGGATGCGCTGCAAGGACGTCGGTTCCCCAAACCTATGTCCCCATCTGCCACTACTCCCTGTGTCACATTTGGAGATGAATTTATTGAAACTAAATAATACTACCAGGATCATGCCTTGATCGGTAGATTTGGCAAATTCTAACCCAGCTTATAGGTCCTTCATGATTAGATCTCAAAGTTATGGATCCCACTACTTGGTGGAAGGTTAGACCTTTATCCCCATGCAAAAGGAAATTTTACTGTGGTTTTTTCTTCTATAGCTAATAAAGAAACCATAGCGAGTAAACTCTTGGTTTATCAATCATGCTACCTTATTTTAAAACCTATGTTCCCTTATTTCAATACAATTCTCTTGCAAACCTGTTTGGATTAGGTTGCCTCATTTACCCATGCAATTTTTAGACTAGGATTTTCTAATCTCCATTGGCTTTGTTTTGGGTAATATTCTATATATTGACTCTCAAACCACTTATTTCACCCATACAACATTCACCAGAATTCTTGTGGAACTCTATACCTCAAAAAATATTCCTGTAAACATTGAGCTCAAAGTACAAAACAGATCATGGACACAACATTTAGACTACGAAGGTTTACCCTTCAGATGCAAGAGGTGTTTCAACTTAGGACATATTGTTGTTGAATGTGGGATGGAAAAGCGTAGCAATGAGAGAAACAATTGGTGGAAAAATTCCATCCCTGAGCATTTGGTCTTTGAAGCGAATGAATACTTAGATTCAAATGATGACATGGATGGGGTGGCCAATTTGGTCCCTTAAACCCATCTTTCTGAAATACCAGTTGATGGAAACATGGAAAATTTAAAATATGTAATTCAGCCAAAAAAATTATTGATACAATCCAAGCCCATTCCATGTCTTCCCACACAGCAATGATGTTATCCAGGATATATCTACCTTGTATAAATCCTATTTTTTCTAGTTGAATAACATATGGTGGGATATTGTGTAGCCACATAGCCAAAGCTTTGGGGATGATTTTATAGGAGACATTCAACGGTGTGATCAGCCGCCAAAAAGTGATTTGATCTGGATCTCCTTTTTTAGGGATGAATTTGATGTTTCCCTTATTGATTTGTAGCCCTAAGGATTGATTCTAAAACCCTTCAAGGTAAACTTAGAACAGGTCATGCCCGACCGAGTCCTAAAGGGCTTTATAAAATTCACAGGGAAATCCATCGCATCCCGGCACTTTATCATTGGCCATCTGCATGGTGGATTCATAGAGGTCCTCAATGGTGAACATTCTTTCACATATCACCTTTTGAGCCTCAGACAATTTACACAACACAACACCCAAGCATTGATCGAGAGCAGCTTGGAGAGCTACAGAAGGTTATTGAGCTTGGAACACAAGCTTGTAGTGGTGCACAAAGTCTTGCAACATAAGTTACAGATATGTGGTCCTAGCCCCACCCTCCATGATATCCCAAATTTTTTGGGAAGGTTTCTTGGCTCTGAGAGAAAGAAAAAATTCTTTCGAGACCCGATCTCCAATTTTGAACCAGTGCATATGGGCTCGGATTTGTGCTCCCCTAACATTGTAGTTGTCTGAAATTTGAATTTTTTTGCGAAGCGTTGTAACATGAAGTTGTAGGATTTCATAGAAATGATCACCTTGAAGCACCACCACCGCTCCACTAAGGGCCAATGTGTTAGCGGAGTAATAGTGGCACCAAATTTTGGCCAGCTGCCTACCGTAGATTCTGAGGAATCTAGTCGTCCAAGTTAGCACATTCTTCCACCATTAAATCCAGCTGGCTTGCATAGGTGGATGATACCACTAGAAGTGACTAGTATGTGGAATTAAATTCCAAACACACTTGATACGTTGACAGCAGGGTCATGCTGCATCAAGGAATTATTAAGAAAGAATTGGCCTTTATGACAAAAAGGGTGTGTATCATGCCAAGTGATACAAAATCGTATTGGAGAATGATCCGAAAGGAAAAATTCAAGCATGACCTCCACTAGCAGGGAATAAATGTTATCAAACTCAAAATAATCTTGAGTTGACAACATGGCTCTGTCAAGCCATTTAGTTACACGATTTGTCCCTCATCGTAGATTGGACCAAGTAAACCATGCTTCAGTGGTGGGAAAGCGAGATGCATTAGGATCAAAAAATCCAAATTTCTTACGCATAAAGTACCACGCTTCCCTTTCGCCAAGTGTCCACCTCATTGGCAAGTGGCCATATTTATCATTAGGTGACTCAACCATATTAAAATCTCCACTTATGACCCAATAAGCATCAGGAATGGAGTTGGCGATGCACCACCATAGATCAGGCCTTTTGGCCACATCGTTTGAGGCATAAATATTAATGAGGCCAAAAGGGTAGTCATCCACATTAAATAGGACCCATATGGCATGGTTGGTGGGGTCGATGCCATGGTCAATTAATAAAGGTCGTCATTTGGGAGAAAAAAGTGAAATTAATCCCCCACGCCCTGCTTCATTATTGCTACAGAAATCCAAGCCATCGATCCAAATGGACTTACAAACCATATGTAACTGAAAACCTGTAATTTTCACTTCCTATAAAAAAAAAGCAAATTTGCACATCGTTACCGAGTTTCATGCACAACATATTTACAACATGAGTCCTTAAGATCCCAAACATTCCAAGATAAAAAAAATTCATGGGAAACGATGTTCAAGATTCATATTCCCATCCTCCAAGCCATCAAGCGCATCATATTGCTTTTACAGGAAACGAGTAGTATTCTGCTACAAATCAAATTTTTTCAGTTTGTTGTACTCAATCTTGTACTCCACTTCAGTTGAGTCCATGTTGCGATCCAAGCTATGGTCCCAAGAGATGCGAGAGGGGATTTGTGGCCTTTTGGAGAGCCCTTGTGAATTTCTTGGTAGGAGTAACGGCACTGATTTTTATATGGGAACACAATAAACAGAATTTTCCTGGTCCATGAGAACCGATGCCACAAGGGGTGTACTAGAATACTTTGGAAATGGGGTAGCCGAGTTGGCATCGATAGGGTGTTCTTTAGCAGTACATGTTGGCTCTTTAGCATGTACACTATATGTTTGTTCCTTAACAGTTGACTCCCGGTGGCCATTAGAGCCAAAGGCCTAGGATTATTGGGCTTTGTTCTTGTTTCACTAGCCCCTGGTAACTTTCCAACCTTCTTCCTACTGGGATTTGACTGGTTCGGGAGCTGTTTTGGCCATAAGGCAGTTGTAAGGTACATAAAAAGGACAATCTTTGATCTCTTGATCAGAAGCTTGGCAACAGAAGCATGTGTTAGGAAAATTGATTTACATGACCCACTGAGAATAGTGTTTATCTCCCATCTAGATATTAAGAAATTCCTTTAGATCTTAAGAGAGATCAATCTCAACGCATACTCACTTTTGTGACCGAGCATGGTAAAACCTGTCGGCTTCGAGGAAAACTATGTGGCCAAGAGAAGTGGCAATTTGTGGCAAAAAAGGCACACATGGCAAAGGTAGACCATGGAATTCAACCCAGAAAGGAACTTTAAGGGCGGTATACTCAGATACCACGAAGTTTTTATCCCATGGGGTTAACAAAAGTAGTGAGTTGTGAACATACCAAGTGTCTTGCTTAGCTAGAATATTAGGCGCATTAGCAGGGTCATAAAAGTAAAAGAGGAAGAAACCCTTGGTCAAGTTTTGAACACTATCCATTCTGACTCCATGAGGAGTCCAGACGATGTTAACCCAATATTTGAGTATGCTTTTAGAGGGGATGCGACCCAAAAAATACCCAATGAGACAAAACTACTCTAACCATTAATAAACAACATTAAATTTAGGAATGGGAAAAACCAAATCATGAGGAGAAATATTACCTTGTGGGATACTTTCGGAACAAACTTCCTGGATTGCTTCACCGGCGGTGCCATTGCTCAAAGCTCCACTATCTCCATCCATAGTTGAAACAATCGGGTTTGAAGATGGCGAGGTCATTATATAGGGGACGCCTAGAGGGAAAGAAACCCTAGGAGAAACTATATCAATAAATTCTCACAATGGCCAAAAAGGTAGTGGTATGGTGGTACCAAATGTAGAACCCTAAAAAACTGACTCCAATTTTTTGCTAGAGTTGCAGAGCATTTTTTCTAGCACGCTCGCTTTTTCTTCTTTTTCAAAAGTAACGATTCATATGAAATCATTTTCAATCCCTAGCATGCACATAAACCTGTAAGACAAAATAGTCGACTTTACTTCCATATATAAATAGTGGGAAGTGCAAATGGAGTGAGAAAGTTGTGAAAATCCATGTGTACTTTTATGGATGTAAGCAATAGAGTGGTCAAACAACTATTGAATAATAAGAAATGAAAAAAACGGGACCTCTATTAATGATTGATTTGATCACCATAACTTGCTGAAGCAGCTATTGGATTAGCTATATTTCTGGCAATATATCATAACAGAAAATCAACTCAATTTAATGTGTCAAAATGACCTAATATCTACGTATTTTAAATGTGTATATCTATTCCAGTCTGTATCGTTAAAAGATAGATCTCTCACTCTATCTTTTTTATCTTCTAAATAGATAAAGAGTGATATAGTGTTGTGATCAATCAAAAACATTATTCACATTTAACTTATTACCCAAATGATCTATCTAACACAATTATCAAATGGTGGTGAAATGAATAATGAAATGGGGAAAGATTTGAGAGCATGAAAAATCAAAATTATGGATTGTGTGGTCGGGAGAGAAGAGCTCAAATTCTAAAAGAACCAATTTTTTTACATGTCCGATCTTTATCATTCCACACCATCTATTGTGATGAGTTGCTATGAGGAATACACTAACAAGACTAAAGAATAAAAAGGTGATACAACTGTTCTCCAGTTGACATTGATATGTTAAATCATAACATAACCTCTAGTTCAAAGTACATGTTGTTTCTGTCTTAAATGTTAGTATGTAAATTTTTTGGGTTGGTTACACATTTTTATTGATTCAATCAATGTTAGTTAGATTTTTTTTGGCTTTTTAAAGATGGAGCAAGGAACTTTTGGTCTATTTTATCGTTTATGGTGGGAAAAAGAGAACTTGAATTTTGATGATGACTTTAAGGGTCTGTGAATGTTTAGATGACTTAGATGGCCAATTTTGGTTATTTTTAAGCAATTTATTTGAAAATATTAAAATAAGTTGATTTTAATTGTACATATCATTTGATAGTGTATGATGAGATGGTTTGTTTTTAAAAGGGGAACTTAGAAAAAGGAAATCTTTAACTTAAACTATTTTATGCATTTTTAACTGCCATATGAGTTGGGTGGTTAGTGTTCATAGCCTTAATCTATGAATTTTGTGAGGATTTGCATATTAAATCATATCAAATTATGGAGTATTATGAAAAAAATTATATTCAAAAGACATTATATATTCAACCTTAATATGAAGGTTCATTTCTATTGGTAGTAAACAATTAGTAAGATGTTCATTTTTATCATGCATTTATTTCATTAAATGTTTATTTGTATAAGAATCATTATATATTAGGCTCATATATAAACAATTAACAATGACCTTAAATTTAATCAAAAAATTATAATATCTTAGTCATACTATGAAGTGAGTTCGACACATTAACATAGCTAGATTGATACCATTTTTTAAAAAATTTAGTTTAACTTCTAAATCTTTTAGGTGTTTACCCTTCACTTCTATTACTATTGTATTAACATAACCATTGGAATTTTGGATACTAATATTAATTTAAATATATAAATTGAGTTCAACTTTATCTATATTTTAATATTTTTTATTTTACCTAATGTTATTTATTAGTAAAAAAATAATAATTCGCAAGTAGGCATCCACCTTTGAAGATGTCGTTGCTGGAAAGTGTCAAATTTCGAGGGTTTTAACTTTACAAGTTGCCGTATTTTAGATATTTTCCTACAGCCCTAGATATTTTCCTACAGCCCTAGATATTTTTCTATCCTAAATATTCATCTATAATTTCATCATGATTTAGAGGCAGAGAGGGTAATTGTGTTTTTGATAAAGAGGTTTTCATTCAAATAGCCAAAACATACATTTATTAATGATGGTAAATCCCACATTTTATTTTAGAATTCTCTTAGATTTAGACAATGGGTTGACGGAAGGTACAAACACTCAAAACAGGTTGTACACATCAATGACTACCAGAAATCTAGATTTGTGAACAGAGTGGTTTTGTCCATGTTCAATACTGTTGCTGGTAAGTAGATAGCGATTATTTATTTACTGTTGGGAAGGGTGGAAATTATTTTAATTTATTGGTGGATTGCAGGCTGCAGGCATTGCTCTTTTAAGTAGTTAGCCTGTGACAATAGCACGAGGTCCCTATTTTGGGCTTGATTCATACACACTACACTCCTTTATTTTAAGATGTTCTTTACCTAGTGGCTTACAAGTTATATAAATTGTAGTCTATGTGATTTTATAATGAACCCGTGAGTCTTGTAAACAATTTGTTTATGGGAGAGTGGGACTTCCCATGGCTTTCGTGGGGAACAGGGTGTACTGTTGTGTTCTTAATACAAATCAGTCACGTGCTCACCTAGCGTGTGCACCTACATAGAAGATCACCCTCCCCTGGTTCCAATGATGATGATTGTAATGCGAATTGTGGAACCTGCAACTATATTACAAGGGGCTTACATATTCCAGAGGAGGATATGAAAGAAATCAATAAACTCGCGGGCTCGTGATGACTTGGCTGGAGCGATAGTAACCGTTCCCCTCAACATCCCCAGCTCGCACGAGGGACACAAGAGAAACAACTTCCATTGATGTGTGTCATGGCTTATTGGGTGACAAGGCATAGTTGAGCATCTATGATCCACAAGTGACAGAGGACCGTATTAGGAGGGACTTGGCCATGAACAAGTCTGATTGGGATCATTCACAGCATCTGGTCCCTAGCAATCCCACTGCTTCTAAGTAGGTGAATGTGGTGTGGGATGCATACGATGTTACTAAGAATGCTCATGGGATCTACATCATGACCGAGTGGGATGAATTCAAGGGGCTGGATTATGGTAGGATCTATGAGAACATGGTGAAACCTGCTTTTGTGTTTGATGGGCGTAATGTGGTGAATGTTGAGGAGATGTGGAAGATTGGGTTTATTGTGTACTCTGTGGGGAAGCCACTAGATCCATGGATCAAGGATCTCCCTGCTACCGCACCTTCAATTTAGAGAGATTTAGGGATGAGTGATTGTTGCTTAACCTAGTTTAGATTCTTACAAGTTCTGTTAAATCTTCTATGATATTTCTTTTTGGCTTCTTTGTCTGATTTTTTATTTGCTGCAGTATATAGATAACTTATCCTCTCTTTAATTTCTATTCTTATAACATAGTAAGTGTGGGGTGGCATTTGAGCCATGAGTCTTACTAGTCAAAAATCAAAACCAAATTTTTGGAGGTCATGTATCCACCGAGAAATTTTTGTCAGATCGTGTGAAGAATCAATGTTGATTAAGAGCCAAAGCATTTTCTCTAGAATTCAATTACTTTCTAAAGAATCTGATGCAATTCTAAATGAGTTGCAATTTATGCCGGAGAGGATAACAATGTTTAGTTTATTAGAGTTGTAATTTTTCTATTTTAATTTTGTGTGATGGGGAGAGGATGATATAGTAACTTCCAACAAAAAAAACATTGCCTGCTATGCCTTGATGGATGTACGTACATTGTTATAAACCTCTTTTTGTTATGGGCTACACGTATGTTGGTATAGGTGAGTTGATCGGGGTGAATATACAATTGTTTCTTTTGATGGAACAATTGCAATGGCTCTTGACGATGACCATGTCTTCTACAAGATACAATTATGATATTCATTTAAAAGATAACATGTTGTATCATTTGGTTGAACACTTGGCGTTTATTTACAAAAGTTCCTATTTTGGCATTTAAATTTTCCCAAAGCGTAGAAAACAATCCCATTTTGTCAGTATCCTTCAATCACTTCATTCCATGAGATGACATATCTCTAGGACATTTTATGTTTGGTGGGTAGATGAGATTAAGAACCCTGCCAATGCTACCCAAGATGTTACAGCGGAAGAGCATCTCCAAGCTTCTTATAAATGAGGCTTCCATCTTTCTATTCTTATCCATCCACTTCTACTCCCACTTTACATATTTGTCATCTTTTGCAACCGCTTGCACTGCTCAAGTATAGAGAGTGGTTTCTTGTTTACATATGCCAGCATACTCCTCGCCTTGTTTCACCATATGCAACGAACAAGGCTCCAACCCAATTAGTTTAAATTTTCCAACATACTCCCAACTTGTGCCAACGTAAGAGCTCTCGAACAGGGTATGGACAAACATCAAAACATAAACTATAGAGGAATTTCGTTAGATATAGTTAGCAAATGTTTTGATAGACATGTATGCAGAATGTGGAACCTTACATAAAGACACGTGAACTATTTAGCAAAATGCAACTTATGTTCTTTGCTCAAACATCTATTATAAATCATAGAATATATTTTACATCCAAACCATATTATATACACAAAATTCAAGCCCTCTCCAGCATAACTTGCAACTCATTTGCAATTGCTAGTTTATAATATATTTAAAACAATTTATTGATAAAGAAAGAAGTTAGATGATGACAACTTAAGTCAATAGCTTTATATCCACCTTTCATATTGCTAATAAATGAAATAAGTAATCATTTTTCCAAAATAAAATGTACGGAAGTGTTAGTTATGTCCTTAATTTAGGCAAGTCGATTGCTACTCATCAAAAATTTGGGAGACTAACTATATAGTACAAATAACCCACGTATATGTGTAAATAGGTTTTTCGGAAGTAGTTCTCTGTAATAAATTTTTATGTATCACATACGTGACCTATCATCTAAGCTCAAATCTATTTACACAATAAATATATATGATTTAAACACTAGCAATCGCATATGTAGAATGCAATGTGAACGCCGAATGGTATATGTTATTTGATTTAGAGGGATGGTTATTACTTTCGTAGTTGATGTTGATAAGGGGTGTGATTGATTTTATAAGTGTAGGAATATAAATGAAGCATTACATTTTAAGGTTCTATCTCTACATTTCAAATTTGTTACAAATTCGTACATATACATTTTGAAAATATTATATCATGACTGGTAGTGTTTTGCGGACTATTTTATTTGGCATTAAACATGAATACATGAAGACTTCCCTATATTTATTCCAAATGTTAAAATCTTGTGTCATAATGATTGCATAGAAAGTAATGGGCTAACAGTTTCAACCACTAATAAGAAAAGTCCATATCCATCTTCCTAATTTTACAATTACCATAAGATTCCTTCATTCATATAAACCTAAAATAAACACGGGTGGGATGATATCCAAGTGATTCATTTAACATATTGAGATATGAATGTTTGTGAATAAGCCTATGTAGAATTCGTTAATGTACCATAGATGTTGATGATTGAATTGTAATACTATATTTAAAAAAGCTTTAGAAGGAAACATGAATACAATTGATACATTTGGTACCGCTTTGGATTGTGACCATATTTCCTTCAAGAATTTTGTCAAACATTTCACATGCCTTTGCATGCTTCCCCATTTTACATACATATATGTCACTAGAAAGATGCTTCAACATTTTGTAATGACATTGAAGATCGAGTACTAATACGAATAATAAGAACCCATTAAAAATATAGAAATATCAGGGTTACGAAACCTTGCATAATTATAGCTTTGTACCGTTCAAATCATCCTAAGGCATTTACGAAAGGCTATATTTATTGAGTTTTTCATTTCTATTGACAATCTTCCTCCCTAACATGCAAAAGTTGAATCAACAATCATGGTCATAAAAAATAGGCAAGCAAAAGTCCAATCCACAATCAACCTTATAAATAGAAGTTGGATGCATATAGATCCACCAAAACGATGCCAACACAACAAATAAATTATTATAAAAGACTAAATTTAATAATAAAATAGCATAGCAAAATAGGAATTCAAGTAGCCAATCCACAAGTGAACACAAAAACAGGGGCAGATAAAACAATTATGTGTAACATAGATTTTAAAGAGCAATAAATGTTTGAAACTCCACAAAAACAAGACAAACAACAGAATGCTATTGACTCAGCATCTTAAATTGAAATAGGATTGTTATGGTTGAAATTCATTCTACCTAAGCAGAAGTCAGGAAGAACCAAAACAACTCCATAGAAGTTTCCTGACTTGAGCTCACAGATTTTGATGATAGAGGCAGATCCTATAAGGTGTAAGGCTACAATTGCATCTCCCTTCTTACACAACCCTTTTTGGTTTATATCCTGAAGAGCAGCATCCAGAATCACTTCAATCGATTCAGAATCAGTCGCCTTTATTGACCCTTCTTCCAGAAGTGGGAACAATTCTCCACATATGAAACTATGTTTGGCAGGATTTTCATCATTGCACATTCAGTCAAATGAATTTTTTATCAAGATAGGAACCACAACAAAAAGAATAGGTATAGGTGGTTTGTCCTTTGCTAGTAGTTTAGCAATGGTACCACAATGAGTTAGGACCACAATTAGAGTTTCCCTAGCTTTGTTTGTTGTCTACACCACAAATGATGCAAGACTCTGTAAAGGGCTCATAGGCAGAGGAGTGGATCTTATTAGTTCTCGGAATATAGAACCATATTCCAATGAGGATTCGACTTCTATACATATGTGAGACATGATCTTCACTGCCAACTCAGGATATTCCCTTGCTGCACTCTCACCACTAAGCATGACATCGTCAGTACCATCAAGAACGGTATTAGCCACATCTGTAGCTTCAGCACATGTTGGACAAAGATACTTAATCATAGATTCCAACATTTGGGTAGCAGTAACAACAGGCTTTCCAAGGAGATTGTATTTGTAAATCATATTTTCTGTGCCAAGAATATTGTTTCAACTAGAATATCCATACCAAATTCTCCATGAGCAACCATGAATGCATCTGACTCCTTCAAAATCTCATCAAAAATGACTACACCTTCCTAATTCTTAACTTGCAAGGAAAACAATTAAGAAATGAAATGTTTAATCCCTGAGAAACATGTTTACTCTATTCTTGAATTTTCCTAACCAGTAAAGGTCACTACTTTCATATAAGATTCATAGTCTATGAGACATATAAAATTCAAACATATACAACTTTGTTAGTTATTAGTTCGAGATTACAATGCCTTAATTCCACATGGAAGACCACTAATATTGAACTGTCGCATAAGAACCAAACCAAAAGTCAGTAAAACCCATTAAAACTTACTTGGATTGTTGGTGGTTATATTTCTTGTTCCACCAAAATTGCAAGCCATAGATGAATGCCCATTCTTCCGGTCATAGCTGTTGAAAGCATATGAAGCGTGGAAGAAAGGCTATTTGGTAGAGAACAAGGTTGGCCTAGTTGAATTAGAGAACAATCCACATTACCAGACCCACAAGCCCAATCGAGAGCCTTCTGGATGTCAATTTTGTTGGTAGATGATGAAGAGATGCACCAAGTAGCACCATCAAATGATGTTAAGGTACCACCAATAGCCAGGTAGGGAAAGCCAGTAGTGATTTCTATATTGTAAACCTTGGTTTCATCAGGATAAAAGAGCCCCCACTTCCATTCTGATTCAATGCCAAGCTTTCTATTCTTATTGAAAATGGAAAAAATGTATCTATCTCTTATCCTAGCCTTGAGGGTGTCCCTGTGTTGTTAATCATGTGTCTGACAAGATTTGCATTGTAAGTTGTTGCATTGTCTGGGGTTGTTGCCAACTCTTTGGGGTCTCCATTAGAGGGCCACCTTGTTTCAGTTATCATTAAACCAAGTGACCTAAATTTTAGTGCTTCTAGAGCAAAGAAAAGGGTGTCTATCTATGCATCAAACATATTAGTATAGACAAGACCTGTGTTGGGGTCAATAACACCATTGGGTCTGAATAAGGCATAGTCCTGAGATACTTTGTGAGGGGAATCTGTGTAGGCATAATACGGGTAAACATCTTCCATGAATGGGGACCGTGTTTGAGCCATAAACTCCAACATGGGTCTCAGGAAGAAGGCATACTTACTGTCAAACAAGTAACAACAACCATCTACATATGTTAACCAGCTTGTGCTCCTTGTAACATCTCTATGTTTACCATCTGCATGTTCGTCCAAATACCTCCTGTAAACCAAATTGTTCCATGCCCTTAGCTGCCCATAAGCTAAACCAGAGATATCAACAGGATGTTATGTGAAACAAACAAAATATTTTTGAGATATGTTATAACCAAAGGAAACATGCAAACTTAGAAAAGCTTAGAGGTCAGCATATTCCATAATCCATCACACACGAGCCCTTACTGCATGTCATTGAATCTCCCAAGATACCAATTCATTGGATGATGCTAGAAAAACAGAGATAAAACTGAATAATAAAGAGGATTTAAGAGTTTTAGAAATACTAACAGTGCAGTCCTGTCACCTAGTGGCATAGTACTAGGAACGCTTACTGTTGAAGTAGGTCGAACTGGTTTGGGTTCTTTTACCTGCTACATGTTAAGTTCTTACTAGTGAGTTACAAGTAGACACTAAGAAAGTAGGCCCAGAAAAGAAATATTGGGTAACTCTAAATTGAAGGTAAAAAATAATCATACCTCTGACGACTCAATCAAAAGGAGCATCCAATAAGCTGGCTACAGTCCTAGGATGATTACAATTTGCAAAATGAATTTCTCATTCTAATCAAATTCCATCTCAAAATTCTTCTAGTGGATGTCAATCTTCTCCACCTTGGTTACATACGATGGCTTCCAGGATTCTACATGCAACTGTTAAAAATACCAAAAATTTAAGAAATGAGCTGAAATTAATCAATTTTTTTGTGCAATGTCAAAGCAAACTTACTCTAGCATATGAAGTGATTTTTGCATTAGACCTGTTTTTGCAACGTTCTCATCACATAAAAATTCAGACAACGACAAAGTGTTATAGCTCAAGGTGGGCTCTAATACTCAATAGGAATACATTGTTTAGGAAATCAAGATTTAAGGGAGGTTTCAAGAAGACCCACCTAGGCTCATCCTAGAAGAGTTAAAATACATTCAAGCAAGAATTCACATTGCTCGTCAAAAGTAGATTTAGAAGTATCAATGAAAAAAAAATGGTAAAGTCTACGCCTCTTGGGATCTTGATTTTTAAAATTAAGAGCTTTCATATGACTGTTGTAAGATTGGTGCAACTTTTGTGTTTGCATTTCTATTTAAAACACCAGAGAACAGAAAAGATAAAGATAATAATACCTCCACTGTAATATTCTTAGTGGACCCTGCAACCTCTTCTCCATAGTTGTAATGTTGTTGTGAACTGCGAAGGTTTTCAAATTGGGCAAAGGAAGTCTGATTAGGAAAGAAAGAGAAAGAGGCAGATGCATGGAGACTTGTACTGTAAATTTTGTCATCAGAAGGGCCCCAAATGGGCGAAGGAGTCGACGGGCATAGTTGCATCATTTCAAGGCTTAAACTTAGGCCGGATTCACTTTTACAGTGTTGGTATTTCACAGAGTGATAAATCGATTGAATAAATTTCGGTGTAAGAAAACCCAAAACCCTCCATAAAATCGTAACAACTGAAAAGATTCGACAGAGCGTAAGATTTCTTCACTCTTCCCTCTGTGAATTTTAGTAAAACCCTAGAAATTACTTTTAGGGTAATAATTTAAGGTATTAAGTACCTAGGCAGATCATTAGGGCCTCATCAGATCAGTGGGATTTTGAAAAAAAGCAAAAGGGTAAGCTGAAAAAGCTATGTGGACTCTGTCACTATGTTTAAACTTATAATACCTTTCTTGAGAAATGCTTTCCAACAAGTGCTCATATTTAACTTTTCATTTTGATTTTATAATTTCCTTTTTCACTTTGCTTTACAATTTCATTAATGGCAGGAACACAGATTCGTGTCCTCTGTCTAAACATACCGTAAATTGGTTTTTAAAAATAATAATAATAAGCTCTACGGTAAAATCTAACACTGTAAATTACCTACTTCTCCACGATTTGGATGAACAACCAAACAATTATGTATAATAACAGAGCGCCACATCATGGAAATGACATAATTTTTCTACTCTTTTTTCAGGTTCAGGCAATACAACTTCTTCAGTCGTGGCCGTTGAGTTGCAGCTGATAATGGGGTTTTGTTCCAGGGCCTCGATCTCTCCAATAGAAGACCCAGATTCCTTAACAAAACCATGAGCCACACCCACATTCAATTCGTAGGAAAAAATATTGAACTAACAGACAATGGTCGCGAAGCCGAGGAATGGGTAACAAAAGTAATGGAACCACTCGGACATTCATTGGAAAAAACACTACCATTCGAAGAAAATACGGGACCACTGCAAAACAATTACCAAATCCAATACCATAAACCTTCTAGGACTATAAATATCATACTCAATTTTACACAACAGCTAGTCAAGTTGTGATTGTGAGAGTCTCCTAAAACCATATTATCATCCCATTTACATGACATTGACATGTCAGATTAAAAGTGTTAATGGAATTCAATTATCCAGGATTAAATGGAAGAACTTGGCAAACTAAGTATAAAATTGAAAAAAGAAAATCAAAACAACTTTCTTACATTTTATTCTCCGAGTATGAGAAAAAAATCTCACGCTACTGACCATTGACCCCACTTTTGGCATGGTCAATTCGATTTTGAATTCTATGCGATTAATTAGGAGTTATTGGCAATCCGCAATTCTAGGACTAAACATGAATATCAACGATTTCTAGCAAGATTTTGGTTCTAAGCTTGCTAGTATAAGGAATACTTATGTCTGTTGTTTCCAGCCAGAATTGGGTTCGAAGCTTGTTAGTGTTTACAATCCGGCCTTCTAGGTAAGTGGACTCAGCGCAAAGGTCAAAAACAGGAAACTTATTACCTAATACAGATTTTTAAGAAAAAATTGAAGAACAAAAAACAAACCTCATAGTTTTTTGGAACAATACGGGGGATGCCTTGAGCTCTGCAAATTCGCAGAATTAAATTTATGGCTTTGAGGGACCGAGCCCTTGACCTGCGAGCCGATCGTAAGGTGAAATATTCATAAACAGAAAAATGCCAAAAGCTAACATAGTTACAATATAGATTTTTAAACCACTGCAGAAATATTCTTGTTAGGGTTTTACAAGGCAATTAAGAAAATTCGACAACTACAGAATTCGTAAACATCACACAAATCTGTGAGGGTTTGGAATCTTCAATAGGGAATCGATTCTCACGCTTAAATTGATCCCTAAAATAATCAACCGCAAGAAGCATGCAACTGCCCCTGTTTCAATGGAACGATTAAAAACAGGAAAAATAGGTCGTGAATAAGGCCGTCATAACCTTCATTCCGCCTGTCAAAATTAATCACTTTGGAAAAACGTCCGGGAGGCCGTCAAATTTAACATCGTTGCAGAAACGTCCGGAGGTCCTTTACCATAGGGAGAACGCCTTCGGCGTAATAAGAATTTTGACTCATTAATAAATATTACAAACAACCAATATATGATTCAAATAAAAATAATTTATATGATTTGAATATTAAAATTTTGATAGAGTGGATTATACAAACAACTAATATATATGATTTAAACATATAATTTTGATAGAGTAGTAGATTATACAAACAACTAATATATATTATTTAGAAAATATATCTAATAAATTGATAAAGTTAAATTTATGTGTATAATTGCCATATAAGATTTGGTTAAACTGTATATTAGTATAGATATCTTAAATACATATATCTAAAAAATGTTAAAAGATTTTAATTTCAAATTTTTTACTTTAGACTTTTAACATACTATAAGTATTAATGAATTCATTTCTTTTTCGATATATTTTTCATGAATGTTGTGAATCTAATATATTAATGTGTGAGGCTTGAAAAAAAATGCATGAAATAAGGGCTCCAAAATCCAAGCTGTCACAAAGATGTTATGAACTTTTGATTGACATTCTTAAAAAAGGAATACTTGTAAGTGATAGTTGAATGGAAGTCGAATTTAATGATGGAATTAAAAGTAAACACACTCACTATATTACAAACCACCAATCTTCAAAATATCATTGTAGAACACTGTCATCATAATCAACATATATATTTTGAATATTGAAATGTTGACGAACACTAATAGATTATACAGCCAATGTATATACATTTTAAACAACATACCTACTAAATTAATAAGGTTAAACTTATTTACACAATTAATATATATGATTTAAACATTAGACTTTTGACATACTAATAAATAATATAAACAATTAAAACATAAATAATTCTAACACACTCACACAATCAATAAATATCATTTAAATATTAAATTTTTGATACACTAGTGAATAATACAAAACAACCAACTTATTTAATTCAAACAACACACCCAATACAATTATTAAATGTAAACTTATCTACACAATTAATATATATCATTTAGAAATTAATTGTATGTATAGAATAATAATTAATACAATATATACCATTTCAGCCGACATTTTTTAATAAAATAATAGCTAAAAATAATAATCAATTGACATATATTATTCAAATAAGTTTTAATTTGTAAATATTTGACTATATGCAAGCTCTACAGCGATATTATTATATAAATGTACACTTTTATACAACAATAACGATGTGTCACCTTTGAATGCTTTTTTAATTCAACTATAGATGTCTTAACATTTTTAAATTTCTCTAATAATTATATTAAATAAATTATAGGATTTACACTATCAAATACTGTAATGCTTTCAACAACTATATTAAATATTAAATATAGTAATGCTAGTCAACATCTATTAAAAATATATTAACTTACATAGTGATATATTGTAATGCTAGTCAACATCTCGTGTTTACTGTCTTTTGTATATTGTAAGACCTCATCAAATATATATACGGATGAGCTTAGCGTTGCTATAAACCTTTTAATTTTTATAATATATGTTGTCAACAATAATGATTATGCATCATATTTGATTTGTGAGTGTTGAATCTGATGTTTTTTACTATCTTTCTCTTACAGTAAAGAAGAGAGTGTTGTTTTTTAAGGAATTTCAAGTGGGTTTCAATATTGAGTGAAATATTTATTCATTTGTTATGTTTCATTTGTTTAGTTTATTGCATGTTATGAAATAAAAAAATATTGTACAATACTTTCGTTTTATTTACTTTTGATTGTTTCATTTATATTTATAGTTGGCTCCAATTCTTTTTCCAAAGTGACAATTTACACATTTCCCCTCCTTTTTCATTCGAAAGGTGCTCAAAAATGGTGCACGTATCAACACTTGGAGCAAGAAGAAAGAAGGAGTGATGACTAATATCACTCAACCAAAACAACTCGTCATAAATACTAGCCTCTACTTTGATAGCACCTCCACTACTACTTTACTTAAACTTCTTGTATCCAAAGCGGTATCGAATGTATTTATGTTTAGTGCCAAAAAAATTGGCCACAAAAGGCTACCACTCATGATATAAAATTTGCAAATACAGAAAAGTCTTCATGTATTCATGTTTAGTTCAAATCAAATAGTCCTCAAAAGGCTACCACTCATGATATAAGATTTGCAAATCTATATGTACGAATTTGTAACAAATTTGAAATTTAGAGATAGAACATTTAAATGTAATGCTTCATCTATATTCCTACACTTGCAAAATCAGTCACACCCCTTATCAAAATCAACTAGAAAAGTAATAACTATCCCTCTAAATCAAATAACATATACTACTCATCGTTCACATTACATTGTGCACATGTGATTGCTAGTTTTATTAAAATTAAAAAATTTACTGCAATATTAAGTTCATATGTATTTATATTTGATGAGGTCTTGTAATATATTAAAAAACATAGTAAAGAAGAGACCCACCACTATATAAGTTAATATATTTAATTATTAAAAATTGGTTAATTTTATAGGAAGGGTATTTTATAAAATATTTTTAAAACAATTATTAATGAAGAAGGGCTTTAAATAATGTTTAAATACTTTTTAAAGAAATTGTATGATAAATATTTTCCATAAACTTTTTACACACACGTGTGTGTGTGTTAAAAATTTCAATGGAATAAACAACTGTCATATATGATTT
This sequence comes from Taxus chinensis, assembly GCA_019776745.2. Lineage (NCBI taxonomy): Eukaryota > Viridiplantae > Streptophyta > Pinopsida > Cupressales > Taxaceae > Taxus > Taxus chinensis. The sequence continues at coordinate 202,193,066 of CM034155.1, read as the reverse complement.
AAATAACACACCCAATACAATTGATAAGGTTAAACACGTGTGCACAATCAATTTAAATGATTTGAATATTTCAAGCGACAATTAATATTTAATTTAAACAACACACTTGATAAGTTAAACTTATTTACACAATCAAACGAACGATGCCCAATACAATTAATTTTGACATATTAGTGACAATATAAACAACCCACATATATAATTCAAACAACACATGGACAATATAATTGATAAGATTATACACACATCACATATTAAATAATGGATATGCACAAAATGGCTTTCTTGGTGAGGCTTTACGGATTTTCAAAGAAAAACCCCAACCAAATGTCATCTCATGGAATGTCATGATTGTAATATATGAACAAAATGAGTTTGTTGAAAAGGTCTTAGATGCATTTATAAAATGCAAATGTAAATGCCACCTTGTATAGCCAAAATCCACAACCTTTGCCAACATCCTCCCAACTTGTGCCAAAATTGGAGTTTTTAGAATAGGGTATGGACATCCATTAAAGTATAATAAAACGTGGATTTTTGTTAGATGTTGCAGTTTCAAGTGCCCTTGTAGACATGTATGTGAAATGTGGAAGCATACACAAGCCACACAAATTGTTTCACAAAATGCCTCAAAGAGATGTGGTCTCATGAAATGCCATGGTTTCTAGATATGCACAAAGTGAGTTTGTTGAAAAGGAATTGGAAATTGTTAAGAAAATACAATTGGAAAATGTAAACCTAGAATCTATAACCTATGCCAACATCCTCCAAGTGTGTGCAAAACTGGAAGCTTTACAATAGGACCTACGGAAATCCATCAAAGCATAATTTAAAATGGAATTTCATCGATGTTATTGCAAGTGCCTTAGTAGGCATATATGCAAAATGTGGAAGCATACATAAGGCACATGGACTGTTTGAAAAATTCCTGAAAGAGATGTGATCTCATGGATGGTCATGATCGTAGGATATGCACAAAATGGGTTTATTGAAAATTCCTTTGAAACATTTAAGCAAATGCAATTGGTAGGTGTAAAGCCAAATGTCATAACCTTTGTCAGCATCCTCCACGTCTGTGCCAAAATGGGAGCTTTAGAGCAGGGTACAAACATCCATAAAAGGATAACTAAAAGTGGAATTTTTTGTCATGCCCACAAAAAAATGACACACAAATACAACAACAGAAATACCAAAATAATTTTTTTTTAATTTCATTACTTGCTACAAGAAAACACATTGGATTATTTAGGAAAACTTCGCATCACAAGTGACACTTGTACAACATGGACACACTTATACAACATGATATCATTAGATACACAACAATGTCATACTTCCTTAAATAAATGATTACAAACACTAGGAACATCACGAATAGGCTACTTCCATGACACAACATTTCCAAGGTTACATCTTTCATTATTTATCTTTAAAGGTTTAAAGAGCACTCAATAAGTAGACATATAATCCCATCTTTTAAATTATGTTTTCCTTCATTTCATTAAACATTTAGATTCCAATGAGTACACTTAATTTGGTTATTTTATCTTATTATAAATCCTTTAAATGACTCCATTGAGGGTTAGAACAATTTTAATCACATACGAGACACCTAAATTTTGATCTCAGGCTAAGGGTCATTGCTCCTAAAATTATATTTATTCAACCTTCTATTTCACTTCCATTACATAAAGGAATACTAACAGGAAATATGGGGGAAAGGAAATTAGGCCTAAGAGTGGCATAACCCCTTTTCATCTTCGTTACAAAGTTTTGGCATCAAATCCACACTTCCCTCATTGGATGTGGTATTACATTTAACTATGCATCTTAGCTTTTTAATCTTCCCCATTTAAGATATGCCTGAGAATCGCAATCCTCTTGATTTCAATTAGGCTTCCTAGTTTCCAAAATTATATTACACATGACACAACTCGATTGTTAATTAGAAGTATCTTAGCATTTATACATCATACTTTTTTATTCGCATATGATAACTATATTTACTTAATCCCTGGTTCCCACACAATCCCTCATATCGTAAGTACATAACATGCTTAGCACTAAATCCAAGGAATAAATCATGAGTTTTACTTTACTTTGGGTTCAACGCCTTATTAGGACCAACTCTAGAAGTTTATTCTAGATACGTGCCTTGTCCAAAAATGACATTCCAAGAGGTCTTGGGTTAGCTTAATGAAATTAAGGTCAAAAAATTTCACACTAAATAGTATAAAAGTTTCAAAACTGCATCTTATTAAAGCATGACTCCTTAACAAGCATCCCTGACATGGTATCTTCTCTTAAGATACACGATGGTTCAACTAAGAGGATAAAAAATCAATTTTTTTAATGGCTTCAAGGATGGACTTACCATCAATTTTCTGATAACTTTTCTTCATTAAATATGAGACTTGTATTATATGCAATGTGACATCATGAGTTATCCACCAGATACGAAATTTTCATAACGAAACACAAGGGCACAACTCATCGTCATGAGGTTTTATTGAGCATGAAACTTGAGGGCATAAATATTATGTTGGAACATGTTCATTTTCATTGATGTTTTCATTGATTTCAAGTGAAATTAATGGAAAAAAGGTTTATTGGTAGTGTCAGTCTACATAGAGGTTCCAAGTGGTGTGCATAGTTTAGCAGGTATCAACAGGTACAATGGTATGATGAGGTTTCTCAAGGTGGTAAAACATGATGATAGTGATTGAAAGATGTTTTAGAGGTGTGTAATGGTCTCTAGATAGTGTTTTGTGGATTCAAAATGGCTACAGGATGATTCAGGTTCATTGCATACATGGACAATGAGATAGGGGTTCAATGGATTTCAATGGATGTATTAGAAAGGTTGGTAAAATTGTTTCCATTTGTTTTAGAGGTATAAAACTCAAATTCATGTCCTAATTACTCCCAGAGTCCGGTTGGAGAAAATAAAAAAATTTGGTACTTAGAAGAATTTGTGAAAAAGTGAGTATGTTGAGTTTCAGTGTACTGTGAGTATATGGGGTGTGGATGGAGCAGGTTCCCATGGAACTAGAGTTCCCTGCATGGATGAAAGGCTGCAACATAAAGGGATCAGTGTTGTGTGGGTAGTTTCGACATTGGAGACCCCGGCTTTCTAGTTCCTCACAGGGATTTTTTCTTTGCAAGCCTCTTCGGACCAAAAAATAAAGGATTGGGAAAAGGATATTGGAATGTAGTTTCGGGGTGTTAATCTGGCACAAGGAGTCAAGTTGGAACATGTATTGATTGATCCTATGTTCCCTATAAGCCTTTGAGGCCCGAAAAGCAAAGGAGGTTGAATTGCGGGTGGATTAGACATTTCAAGCTCAGGAGATCCAAGTGGAATAGTTCCCGAAGGACTCTATTCTCTGTAATGATTTACAAGATGAAATAAAGGGAGTTGATGAGGGAAGAGTTAGTGTGTTGTGGGTGAGGAGATGGTTATGGGTCCTAATGGTTCAAGAGGAACAAGTACCCGGTCAACCCAAGTTCTCCGAAAACCCTATTGACCTGAAATACAAAGGGAGAGAATAGAATGCGGAGGAAAGGTGGTGTGGAAGAACAAGGTAGAGGAGACCCATGTACCCCATTTCCTTGAGTTCCCCAGATATCTGCAATATCTTATTTACAAAGGGGTTAACAAGGAAACAATATAATGGAGTCTTTTACAGTTTAATGTGCAATATTAATGTGGACTGGTAAAGGTTTATTAAAACGTGTTCTCCATGAGCCTCCAAAATCCGCATGGAGATATCTTGCACACCAAGAATCCAATTTTGCCATTTTTGGACTTTTTGGAAACTTGAGATCATCCTTTACACCATGAAAGCAAAAAATCCATGTTTTAATGCACAAAGGAGTGGTAAAATTGTAAACTAGTCTTTTTTATCCAATGTATGCCTATATTTAACAAAATCAGAAAAAATAAAAGCATGAGCTTGTCTATAAACGTAAGTTTTCAAGATTTTAATTATATTTTCTCAAAGAGAAAAAAGGGGAGTGCAAAATGGAGGTGATTATGAGATAAAAATACCAAATTTGATCATCATGAAGACCTATTGATTGCTAATGAATACCAGAATCCTAGATTCAAAGGAGATGAGTGCATGAAGACCTAGAGAGGGTTCTAAACATCTGTGCATGAATTTTGTGCATTAACAACAAGAAAAAAGTGATCATAATCCATTGTTTAAGAAATATTGTTCTGTATGATCAAAATATTTGTAATCTCTATCTGAGTGGGTGCTTAGATCTTAGGAGGTGGGTGCTCCTTGCAAGTTTTAGTTTGTTAAATCTGTTGAGTAGGTGCTTATCTCTCTTCAAGTGGATTCTTGGAGAATCTAAATTTGGCGCTTCAGTTGTTGAGTGGGTGCTCAACAAAACCAATATTATTGTAAGCTTTGGAATTGGTGTTCCTGATAAAATCATTAGTATTAAAGTGGGTTTTCCTCCCTTCATGGGTTTCTGTACGATGGAAAAGTGACAAGCAAGCGTGGGAATCTACAAGCAACTCTTCCTCGCACCCAACCTCCCGAGGTTGTGCCGAGACAGCCGGTGGGGATTAAATATGTGTGGGATTCAGACAAGCTAATTGGGAAATCTGATGTCTTCAACGTGCACTAGTGGAAATTGTGAATCTAAGGCAAAGAAGGCCCTCCTAACCTGAACTGGCGTGATAGATCAATCAGCAAGGATGACTGCTCGAAGGCTCCAATCAATATCGAGCTCTGGCATGATTCGGTCTATAGGTTGTGGAATACATGGAAAATGTCCTAGGATAGCTTCATGTATGTCTCTCGATAAGGTCATAGGACGAATGATAAATATAATTGACTCTATGGGCGATTCTCTGGCCTAGTCCAGAACTCCTTAGCTTTGTTAGCTGCTATGTCTAATAAGGATAACTATTCGATGATGATAGGTGGAAGTGGAGTAGATCTGAATACTAGTGTACGTAGGCCATCATCTATGTCTGATTCACCTATGGGCTCGTTGGGCTGTGAGATTTGTGGGTCACACCCGTAGATTCGTATTTGTTGTGGTCCTGCTATGGTCATGCATGGAATCAATCCCTAATCCCTAGTATCCAATAGTCATATGCCTTTTTAGCTTCTATATTCAGAATCAATAATTGTGCGATCTTCTTAGAATATCTTACAAGCATTTGTGCAAGCTGGTATCTATATCTGTGAGAGTGTCTCCTGCATCTGGCTGTGGGACCAAAGGATCACAACCAAAGGTCTGATATCTTTCAAAACCTTCTACAGTCATGTGGGCATGAATCTAGGGTAATTTTTAGCTTGGTTGATTTGACCAAAATGTGTGTGCTTGGTCGTCTTCTATGTTTAATCCATGTAGTTGGAAACTGATTTATTGTAAGTTTATCGTTGTTTGGAAGACTTGGATCTTGAGATTCTGGTCTATATCAATTATGGCTATGACGAGATTGGGTTGGGACACGATTGGCTCAAATACGTATTCCCTGGGCTCTCTAGGTCCCGTGATTGTCATACAAAAGAAAGTTATATAAATCTAACTAATGATAGAATAAAATAATTGTGAAAGATATGTCTATGTATATTCCTAAATCTGATATATCTATCTACCAAACATAATTTAAAGAACAACTATCTAATATATCTAGAATTGATAGCTTAGAATAACAAATTAAAACAAACAAGATAACCGAGTATAGCTATTTGTCTGTGCAACTGTGAACCTATTCTAAATAATGAAAAAATTGATCTAGTCTATTTGCAAGACTCTCAATCCTACCTCAGAAGTGAGAAATGAATCATAGTTTCTCAAAAACTATCAATCCCCACAGCTTCCCTAGCAATATCGAAAGTAAAATTGACTGAAATAAAGTGATTGACTACTCTATTTGATATGATTCTAATTAGAACTTTGAAAGCTAGAACCTGGATTCTACATAACAGTGGCGAATCCGATGGTGTGTGTGGCTATGTCCCCTCAGTGTGATCTCCTCGTTCCTTTGTGTTCACGTGGATCCAGAAAAGCATGTAATGCTAGCATCAATAGAAGTAGATATTGGGACAAAGGCAGCTTAGGATATAGACTGAATACAATGTGAGTAGGAGAGGGATAGTGCAAGAGTACAGAGCTTGGCTTATGTAATTCCTAGCAGGATTTATTGCGAGTCATGCAACATAAAACGTCCAGAACCTAAAATTATCCTGTTTGAAGAACAAAACCTGCAACTTTAATGGCTTCCTATTGAAAACAAACTATTTTACCCTAATGGATTGGATAAAATATCAACAGCAATTGCACAAGATGGATATGTGGCTTACTGACAGCAAAAAAACACTAACTAAGCATGCAATGAAAGAAACTAAGAATTCTAAATAAAATGAAAGACTAATCTATTGCAATGAGAAATTCAGAGGAAAATTTGAGGGGACATTTGCTTGAGCACAAGCCATCTATTTATAGCATTTGCATTTACCCAAGGTAAAAACCAACTAGAACTCTTAAACTATAAACAATGGCAAAACACTATTCCAGGGAACCAGAATCATTAATGCAAGCTTATGGCGGTGAAAAAAGCTGGTGAATCATTGAAATTTACGTTATTCGTGTTAAAAGAGCTTTCTGGAAAATGCATAAAGGACTGCCACCCTTAGCAGGGTGGCAGTTACAGGACCGCCGCCCTGTTCAGGGCGGCGGTCATGAGACCGCCACCCAGGCAGGGTAGCGGTTTCGTAACTGAAGAGAAAAAGGCCAAGAAAATAGGGGAAAAGGGAAAAACAAAGCACATGGGGGCTAAGCGGGGCATGCGGGATGTTAACGCACACTTGGAGAGCTTTTCCAGATCCCGAACACCTTGCGAGGAGACCTATATCATCATTGGGGCACTTGTTACGTTGTTCCAATAGTACAGTACCTTACAATTTTAGGTACTTACATATTTCCCCCTCGGAGAAGCATTTTAGCCATGAAGAGGCATAAAATGGTGGGTCCGAGTATGGCGGTCCCGAATGGGAAATTAGAAGTTATACCTAATACGTCTGTGTGTTGAAATGACGCCATCCAAAATTACTGCCACCTGCAAAATGAAAAGAGAACTCAAGTGCAAATAGACACAATAATTTGGAAAATAAATGCTAAAATAATAGGAAACGAGAACGTACCATTCGTGCGGGGATAAAAACTTACCTCCGTCGGCGCTCCAAACCTGCAAAAAAAGGCATTTTAAAACAAGTCAGGTTTGCTGTATATATGAAAGTGGGCCCATTTTCCTATTCATTTACGCGAGTTGATTTGATTGATTTTGAGCTCTGGAACCCACGGTGACTGTTTCTTGCATGAGTAGAGTCAAAACGTTCGTGATAGGATAGTGATCATGCCTCCGTGAGCGGAACATCGACCCGCGAGATCACAGGTTAGTTTTCTTCAATTTATCCTTTTTACCCCCTTAATTTTAAAATGCTAAATCCTTTGTTGTGGGGGAGCTATTTTCGAAAATGCTAGGTTTAAGAGGTCCATCTAGGGGGGGCGCCTACTGGGTAGGCTTTGTTTTTAGCTAAAACGGTCCTTTTTTGCGTTTTTAGGCTTTTTAAATTATAAAACCCACGTGGGTTTTCGGCACGCGATCGCCGCCCTGCCCAGGGCGGCGGTTACACGACCGCCACCCTGTTCAGGGTGGCGGTTACATGACCGTCACCCTTAAGGTGACGGTTTTGCACAGAATGCCAAAAGAACATCTGTTTGAGATTGTTTTTACATTTTTAGCATTTCTACGTGTTTTCATGATTTTTCTAATATCACTCGGATGCTAACTTGCTTTGTTTTGTGTGTTTTTGGGTGTATGTAGGTGAGAGAGGAGTATATCCGGTGGAGCTTAGAGAGGGAGGGTGACTGGCTCCCAGGAGTACTAGATGCCCTTTCAAAGGATGAGGAGGACACTCTTCAGAGGGTCGGGATATTATGTATCTCGCATGTTCCACATGTTGCACCATCCAGTCACATTCTTTGTGACTTATTCTCCTATTGGGATGTTGATCGGAACACCTTCCGATTACAAGGGGTCCAAGGTGAGTGGACCATCACATTAGAGGATGTTTACCGCATTCTAGGGGTCCCAATCATTGGGAGACGTCTGACCCTTAAGACAGCAGGCTCACGGGCCCAGATAGCACAGTGGGCCACTTACATGGGAGATGCAGTCATCTCCACGGGTTTGAAGAAGGGGGTCAGAGTTCGATCCATTCCTAGTTTGCCCATCCCCTTGCTTCGCCAAGCCATTATGGGGATCCTTGCCTCGAGACTGATTGGGGACAAGGGAGGAGACACACTGTTATACTGCTGGTCCCCCATCATTACATAGATAGAGGGACATGGCCGGATATATGCCTGGGGAGCAAACATACTTGGGACTACCTACCATGATTTATACAGGGTAGTCTATTTACAGGGGCAGTACTTGAGCCACCCGACCTTGGTCATGAGTTGGGTCTACGAGCACTTCATCCCCTATGGCAGAGGTGTAAAGGTGACAAATCCCAGAGCTGTGAGGGCAGCTAGATGGATAGATATGTTGGTGCTCTGAGCACCTCATCAGCTAGTTGCTTCTCTGACCACTGCTGACATGGAGGCCACAGCGTATCAGACTATGGCAAGTAAATGGGGTGAGGAGGCTCCTACTTTGATCTCCTGCTCCACTACAGGGCAGCTTATTGACAAAGTGGGACGAGTGGAGATACACCCCTTTGGCCGAGTTCCTCAGCAGTTTGGCCTACCCTAAATGGGCATGCTTCCCCCGATAGCGCCAGTATACAAGTCAGTTTGAGAGGCTAGAGGGGGTCCTAGAGGCCGGGGTTGGATAGTTGTTACTCTCGGTGTTCTTATTACGGCCAGGAGGGTAGGACGTGCCAGAGGGAGAGCCGGTGCGCCTCAAGCACCCTTGCTTCAGATTTCCACGGGTCCTGCCCATAGCAGTGATGACCCCATTGACATAGACTCTGAGTTAGAGGAGTTTACAGGGGGAGAGACAGAGGAGGAGACTAATCCTGAGTGGCATGATACTCAGAATATCATGTAGGTAGAGAGGGCCGAGATAGAGTGCAGAGAGGGTGACTTTAGTTTTAGAGGAGCCCACTCTCCTAGGGCCATGGTGGGGAGGACGAGTCCATTGTGGGGGTGCTACATCACGCCAGTCACAGGAGAAACACCTAAGTTAGCGAGGTGGGCATCTGTGGCAGGTGCTAACCCCAGAGATCCATTCTGGAGACCCGGGTGATCTGAGTAAGTTACCATCCTTCCTTATAATGTTTTTATTGTTAGTTTAGGATTGTTTTAGTTTCTATCTCTCCTTTTGTTTTATATTGTATTTCTAATCTCTTTTTTTGTTTCTAATTTGTTTTTCTCCTTTGTTTACAGAGACAACCGATGAGTGGCGAGACTTGATCCGTAGGGTATGCACTGATACCTTGATGATCCCTATGGAGAGGACTCGTGCAAAGCTTTCTATGGATGTTGGGGAGCTCTCAACAACAGGTAGACACACTGATGTGTTTTCCCTAGTCTGACATGTGGAACATGATGCTATTGACTCTCCACATAGAGCTAGTGGGGTATAGGACAGCTGAGCACCTGATGAGGAGGCATTCTCATGGCGAGACTGTGGCTGCCCCTTGGGATCGTGAGTCCTTTGTGAACTTAGAGCACCGGCATAGCTAGAGCCCTAGGCGTGGGTGTGCACCTTCAGAGGGGGTCTCATAGGGATTAAGAAGCCACTTTTCTGTCCTATATTTTGTATGCTATATTCTTTTGTATATCCCGGGCTCTTTTGAGCGTTTTGACCATGCTTGGCGCATGATGGCATTGTACAAAAACTTTGATATATATATATATATATATATATATATATATATATATATATATATATATATATATATATATAGATCAGACTTTTTGCACTCATGACTTTGTTTCCTTTCTAGTTTCCTCATGTAAATTATGATGTTGATGTTTATAAGCTTTTTAAGAATTTATGCAATGGAGAAAAAATGATGTAAGCGTTTTAATTTCTTTTTGTATTTCATGATGCTGATATATGATGATGTAGATACAATGTGATGTTGAATCTTAGTTTCTGTAAGCAATTTTGGATGCACTTCATATTTGTTTTGGCAAATTAGTGAAGACAAAACCCAGTATGATGAGCAGATAGACTTGCCTCTGTCCTAACTCCACACAACTAGTAAGATGTGAGGGCTCATCACCGAGAGCTAGAAAGGGCACAAGTTGTGAAATATGTTTGAAATAGCAGTGATGAGAGATAGACAAAGCTTTGGTGGAACCAAATTAGGATGCTACAAGATTACTCCACTTGAGTGAATTCATAGTTTTGGGGATGCAACTTGCTTTACGGTTTATCTAGACTTAGATCCGTAGATGGCCACATAGTAGACAAAATCTGGGGTCATTAGGCTTTTAACTCTTTTGGAATTTTGAACACCTAATTCATTTATTTTTGACTCAAATCTTCAAGGTTTTGAATTGTTTGCTTATGACCCTTTTACATTTGTTTTGTCAAGAGGACCCCTTACACTTTTGCCCCCATGCTACTAGTAAGAAGCGGCGGGTTTATAACCATGGGCAAGGCATAAGCGAGTAAGGGCGTTTTCCATCCTTTCCCAACCCTACCTCACTAGTAAGAGATGCAAGCTCATCACCAAAGGTTGGTGAGGCAAGGAAATGTGCAAATTTAAAATTTTCTGTTTGATTCTATATTTGACTTGTTTATTTGAGAAAAATGTCAGTGTGTTCTTATTTCTAAAGATATATATATATATATATATATATATATATATATATATATATATATATATATATATATATATATATATATATACAGTATATATGGGATAGATGTGACACCATGAAGCTTCTAGAACAGACCATAGGCAAGACAACTATCCTAAGAAGAAACCAAAAGTGAGAATAAAACCTGCAGATCTTGGCATGGTTACCGTTAAGACCTTGTCATATCTAGCTTTATTTGATGAAATGATTCTGAAAATAGTTTTATGATATCATGGAAATGGAGAAGTATGATTAGAGTGTTTATGCCAACAACATCATGAGTTTGTAATGAATTTATTTAAGAACAAATTCCTTGATCACATTATTGTTTTTTTTTATGAAACAAGCAGACAAAATGATCCTGACCTGTATGAAGATGCAATGTAGATATAATTATAAGTAGTGTTAGTTGCTCACGCGTGTAGAATCCTTTGAGGTGTAGGGAATTGACTGTTTCACCAAATTCCTCACCTTCCAGCATACATAAGAGGTATGAACCATTGCCATAGTCCTTCATGACTTGGTATGGGCCCAACCATTTGGGCTAGAACTTCCTTCCTTCGCTGGTGTTTTTTGTCGATCCGGATGTCTAGCCTTAAACTAGATCACCTTCATATATGTCGCATTCATAGACCTTGTTATACTACCAGCACATCCGGTCAGCATAGACTCTGTGCCGTTGTTTAGCATCAATTGTTTCTTCGATCAAAGAGGCGTTACCTTCTTCAAACTCAGGCAGGGCTGCAGGTAGTTCTAAATCGTCTCCATTCTCGACTGAGTATATGTTAGGTTTTTTTTGTGAAGGAAGCTCCATCGTGGGATTTCTGAAGCAGCAAGACAGATGTGGGATTAAGGACACATCTATCACATGATGGGAGAGATGTAATGCCACGTAGGCGTTTAAGTAATTCAGAGTTTCCATATCACTATCAACATGGTCTAGGATAGTAAATTTGTTCTCATCCTTGCTTGTTAACAGAGAATTTGACAAAAAAAAAATTACCAATGGTTCGGTACGAAGGGACACCGTGAAACGGGTATCTTGGATTTCATTATTTGGAGTGAAGCGTGATGCTGAGGTTGCTATAGAATTGGGGAGAAGATTTTGTTCTCATGGGATTGCTTCAATTGATATGAAGTCAAACTCCTTGCTTAAATCTAATACACCTGTTTTGTAAAGTTGTAAGTGCTCAACTTTGGTTTCATATATCTCAAAGACTTGGTTTTCTACCAATTGTGAGTCTCCTAACACTTTGATGTTATCAACACCAATTCTCTTAGCTAAGATGAGGCCAAGGAGGAGGGCTTCGTACTCAGCGTCGTTGTTTATGCATTCGAATTTTAGCTTAAAGGCAAATGGTAGGACTTTTCCCTTGGGAGAAGTAAGGATTACACCTGCCCCAGCTCCGTAACGACATCTAGCTCTATCAAAATGGAGATTCCAATACTTAGCTGGGAATATGGGTGCTGGGATATTTGTTGTGTTAACATCTTCTACCTCTACCATGCAGAGATCTACCGCTGGGAGAGAACCGACACCTAGGGTGCACGCCATGCCTACAGAATCAAATGGTAGGAACATTGGTAGATCATGTTCTAATAATTCAACAATTTTTGCAATAGTTCCTAATGATACCATTTTTACAGTGTTAGCCTCATCTTTGGGGGCTGGGGTTGCCTTGGCTAGGCTCATAGTTTCAAGATCTGTCGTAGGTACCAACTTTTCTTCTGGTTTCGTGTCGGTAGGTTTATTAAGTTGGTTTGTTGGGAGTTCAAACTCTGAGTGTACGCCTAGTATTTTCTTTAAGTCAGCTAGGTGTACATTCAATGGTTTTGGATCACCTTTGGCTATGAACACCTTTCCTAAATGCAAGAATCTTACTTCTTGAAATAGCGTAGAAGGGATTGCCTTCATACGGTGTATCCATGGTCAGCCGAGGATCATATTATAGTTAGTTTCCCGATCTATAATATAAAACTCAGTCAGGATGGTTTTGGGTCCTAAGGTGATCGGTAATATTATAGTTCCAATCGAGGTGGCTTTAAGGCTATTATAGACTCTTAGTGTATTTCAGGTTGTGGAACAATTTGTTTCTCCATACCCTAGCTTTTGGAGGAAAGAAAAAGGGACTATGTTAACTGCTGCCCCATCATCTACCATTGCACGCTTTACATAGTTGTTATAAACCCATACTTGCAAATGTAAGGCTGGATCACCTCGGTGTGCGATCTCAGCATCTGTCGGCATTTTGTTTATTTTGAATATGAATTCAACATCTTTATCCGCCTGCCCCGGAGGATGAACATCAAAGTCTATGTGATTTACCTATGTTTCAGGAGGTGGGGTGATGTTAATTAAATGACCTAAACCTAATGCCTCTAAAAGAGCATCCCTGTGGGCAAGATATTTCTTTAGTAAGTCCAAAAATGAAATGTGTGAGAAGGTTTTTGTTAGGTCATTAATTAAATCATAGGCACCCACAGGTTTTGCTACTATTTTTTGGATGTTATCCGTCCCTAGCAGGTGGCTTGGACTTGGCTGAGAGGAATACTCTCGTGTCCTTGTTACAACTTCTATGGGTAATTAGGCATCTAACTCCACTAATCCGACTATCTTAGGTCATGGCTGACTTCCTAGTTACGGCACAACTAATGGATTTAGCGAAGTTAAAGCCTCATGATCATTGTTTCCTGTTATTACGCTCTTGTTTGTCCCAGTTAGATTTAGCCTATTATTGTTGTAATTTGGGAGTGGATCATTAAAGATCTTGAGGGGTGCATTTTGAGGGGAAACTGCCCCTATAAAAGTATTTGGTGCTGGTGATGTAGGATCTGCCAAGTACATATCTATGAAAAGTTGTCTTTGTTCTTCTGGTAAGCGTTGCATGAATTTATTGTAGTCATGGCATGTTCTAGTGTCATGGCCCTGAATTTTGTGGAAACCACAATATGAATTAGGATTGTAATTCCTAGTTTGTTGGTTTGGTGCATATTGTGGCCCAAAATTTTGATCAAACCATTGCCTATTAAAATTTTGTGTCTGTTGTTTTTTATTTTGATTATGATTTTGATAACCAGTTGAGCTTTGGCTTGAATCCCATGTAGGAATTCACCGTCGTTGTTGTTGTTGTTGTCGTGGATGATTAAAATCCACTACATTGATTGTCGGGGTAAATTTGTTGTTTCGTTGATTGTTTATTTGTGGTGGAGCATTCACAATATTTGTCTTTCTAGCCTGATCAGTTACTCCATCCGTTTTCACTCTACGATTTTTGTTAAGAATTTTAGGTCCTTGATTGACATTCGTGATAGTAGGATAAGTTGTAGCATTTTGGTTGGAGGTGATTAACCTCCCATTTGCTCCATATGTCTTGTGACCACTATCAATTGCCGTTTGATCTATTCAGAGAGCACTCTCAAGTACTTCATCATAAGTTCTTAGCAGGAACTTCTAGACCTCTTCCTTTACCTCTCTGCTGAGAGAATGAAGGAATAGATCGCATAGTTCCATCTTATCCATGTTCGGAGCACTTTCCGAAGAATAGAGAATTGTGCGCCACCTCTGGATGAAATGGGTGACAGACTCATTATGTTCTTGCTTAATGTGCAAGAATTCCCTGATTCCTGTCCTTAATAGTTTGTTCATGTCAAAGGCTTTGATGAACTCTAACACGAGCTTCTTGAACGAACGGATGGAGGAAGCCTCAGGTATTCTATAATACCAATCGAGAGCTATGCCTTCCAAAGTTTTGGGGAATATTATAGCAACAACCCCATCCCAAGGGAGTAGTTCTCAGATGGTTGTTGCATAAGCCTTGATATGGGCATTTGGATCTCCCTCACCTTTGTATTTGGGAAAATCAGGAAGAGGTCTTGGAAGCATGACACTTCGTATGGTGAAATCTAGGGGCTCTTTCAAATATTCTGAGTAAGTCCTTATCGCATAGGTTTCGACCATTGATGGTGCCTGCTGAGGGAGCGGAGGTGGAATGGGTTGTTGATATGGCGTTGCATATGCATTGGTAGGAGCATAAGGGAACCCCTGTGGTTGAGTAAAAATATCGAGAGAGGAGAACATATCCCCTTGTGGTGATTTGGAGTACATGTTTAAGTATGAAGGGGTATTGTCCAAGAATCGATTACCTTATACCAGACCGGGAGGAGCGGTGTTAGGGATGGTGGGTGTAGTTGGGGTTTGTTGTGAATACTGAGGAGTCATACCCAATGTGCCTAATCCTGTGAGGAGGTCTACTTGGCTAGGATGGTGTGGAGGATTGGAACTTCCTGCCTGCATGAATTGAGAATTTTGACTTTCTTGGGCAAGTTCTAACCCCCTAACCTTTTCTACTAGAGTTGAAATGACTTCATTTGGTGAAGTCCCGATACTTTGCCTTGGCAGCATTTGTTGTATATCATGGTGGTATATAGGCATGTGATATCATGCTATGAACTGATCATTGTCCTGCCAAGTTTCTCCAAGGGCATTTTCTATATGCAGTGGCATAGAGGTATTTCCTTGGAAGGAGACCTCGGGTTGTGTTTGTAAACCTCCTACAGGTGGGTACATACTTTGAGAATTTTGTTCATTCCTGGCATAACGTACCGAATGTTCATCATCTAAACCCAGGTATGAGTCTGATTGTCTACTAATTTGTGGTCTAAATAGTACCTGAGGAAACGAACTTAATTCTCCTATGAGCATCATAGTATTCGAGCCTGAAGGATCTATTTGCCGTGTTTGAGTGAACTGATCCAACTCCTCTATTCAGAGGGATGAGGTATATCTAATCCTTGGAGTTTGCGTTGATAACTAGTTAGTTGAGTAGTTATCACCCCATACCGAGAGTGAGGGTGATGATTGTCTATTCTGTTGGGCGTAGTATGCCTCAACACCTAAGAGGGGTCTGCCATATGCATCGAATCCCGACATATTCGAGGGGTATATGAATACCTGTAGAATAATGGGAAGGACTGAAGGTGATGGTGAAAGCTAATGAGGTAGTAAAGATGAAAGAGTCATTTTTAATTTGAAAGAACCAGTAGAAATCTGACTCTAGACTAGAAAGTAGAAAGGTTCACGTTGGGTTCACCAATTTTGTACGACAGAAAAGTGACAAGCGAGCTTGGGAATCTACAAGTAACTCTTCCTCACACCTGACCTCACGAGGTCGTGCCAAGACAGCTGGGTGGGGATGAAATATTTGTTGGATGCAGACAAACTAGTTAGGCAATCTAATGTCTTCGACATGCACTAGTGGAAATAACGAATCTAAGGCAAAGAAGGCCCTCCTAACTTGAACTGGTGTGATAGATCAATCAGCAAGGATGACTGCTTGAAGGCTTTAATCAATATCGAGCTCTGGCATGATTTGGTCTATAGGTTTTGGAATACGTGGAAAATGTCCTAGGATAGTTTCGTGTATGTCTCCCGATAAGTTCATAGGACGAATGATAAATATAATTGACTCTATGGGCGATTCTCTGGCCTAGTCCAGAACTCCTTAGATTTGTTAGATGTTATGTCTAATAAGGATAAATGTTCGATGATGATAGGTGGAAGTGGAGTAGATCTGAATACTAGTGTACGTAGGCCAACATCTATGTCTGATTCACCTATGGGCTCGTTGGGCTGTGAGATTTGTGGGTCACAACCGTAGATTCGTATTTGTTGTGGTCCTACTATGGTCATGTGTGGAATCAATCCCTAATCCCTACTATCCAATAGTCATATGCCTTTTTAGCTTCTATATTCAGAATCAATAATTGTGCGATCTTCTCATAATATCTTATAGGCATTTGTGCAAGCTGAATTCTCAAGCTGGTATCTATATCTGTGAGAGTGTCTCCTTCGTCTGGCTGTGGGACCAAAGGATCACAACCAAAGCTCTGCTCTCTTTCAAACCCTTCTACATTCATGCGGGTATGTATCTAGGGTAATTTGTAGCTTGGTTGATTAGACCAAAATGTGTGTGTTTGGTCGTCTTCTATGTTTAACCCGTGTAGTTGGAAACTGATTTATTATAAGTTTACCGTTTTTTGGAAGACTTGGATCCTGAGATTCTGATCTATATCAGTTATGGCTATGACGAGATTGGGTTGGGGCACAATTGGCTCGAATACGTATTCCTTGGGCTCTCTAGGTCCCATTATTGTCATACAAAAGAAAGTTATATAAATCTAACTAATGACAGAATAAACTAATTGTGAAAGATATGTCTATGTATATTCCTAAATTTGATATATCTATCTACTAAACATAATTTAAAGAACAACTATCTAATATATCTAGAATTGACAGTTTAGAATAACAAATTAAAATAAACAAGATAACCGATTATAGCTATTTGTCTGTGCAACTGTGAACCTATTCTAAATAATGAAACAATTGATCTAGTCTATTTGCAAGACTCTCAATCCTACCTCAGAAGTGAGAAATGAATCATAGTTTCTCAAAAACTATCAATCCCCACAGCTTCCCTGGCAATATCGAAAGTAAAATTGACTGAAATAAAGTGATTGGCTACTCTATTTGATATGATTCTAATTAGAACTTTGAAAGCTAGAACCTGGATTCTGCATAACAGTGGTGAATCCGATGGTGTGTGTGGCTATGTCCCCTCAGTGTGATCTCCTCGTTCCTTTGTATTCACGTGGATCCAGAAAAGCGTGTAATGCTAGCATCAACAGAAGTAGATATTGGGACAAAGGCAGCTTAGGATACAGACTGAATACAATGCGAGTAGGAGAGGGATAGTGCAAGAGTACAGAGCTTGGCTTATGCAATTCCTAGCGGGATTTATTGTGAGTCATGTAACATAAAACGTCCAAAACCTGAAACTATCATGTTTGAAGAACAAAAACCTACAAATTTAATGGCTTCCTGTTGAAAACAAACTATTTTACTCTAATGGATTGGATAAAATATCAACAGTAATTGCACAAGATGGATATGTGGCTTACTGACAGCAAAACAACACTAACTAAGCATGCAATTAAAGAAACTAAGAATTCTAAATAAAATGAAAGACTAATCTATTGTAATGAGAAATTCATAGGTAAATTTGAGGGGCCATTTGCTTGAGCACAAGCCATCTATTTATAGCATTTGCATTTACCCAAGGTAAAAACCAACTAGAACTCTTAAACTATAAACAATGGTAAAACACTATTCCAGGGAACCAGAATCATTAATGCAATCTTATGGCGATGGAAAAAGCTGGTGAATCGTTGAAATTTACGTGAGTCATGTTAAAAGATATTTCTAGAAAACACGTAAAGGATCACCACTATGAGCAGGGCGGCGGTTACAGGTCCGCCGCCCTGTTCAGGGCGGCGGTCACGAGACCGCTGCCCAAGCAGGGCGGCGGTTTCGTCACTGAAGAGCAAAAGGCCAAGAAAAGAGGGGAAAAGGGAAAAACAAAGCAGGCGAGGGCTAAGTGGGGCATTTGGGATGTTAACGCACACTTGGAGAGATTTTTCGGATCCCGAACACCTTGCGAGGAGACCTGTATCATCATTGGGGCACCTGTTACGTTGTTCCGGCAGTACAGTACCTTACAATTTTGGGTACGTACAGTTTCCCATAGTAAATTAGGTGTCATGAGTTATTGATTTCATTGCATATGTTTGATTATATGTTAGCGTTAAACAACTCTCGCTCATAATCAAGTAATTTATTTCACAAGTGCTTTAAATTTTAATCTGCATTGATTCACCGTTCCCCCCTCTCATTGTTTGTGATCTCTAACAATTTGTATTAGAGTGATTCCTTCTGGTGGAAGCATAACATCTTCAAGGATATCCTCTCTTCACAAGCATGCCAACAAATCAAGCACAAGGTGGATTATCAATGTCTAGATCACCTCTCTTCATTGCAACTAATTATGCAGTCTAGAACATAAGAATGAAAAATTATCTTATGTCACTTGGTTTTGATATATGGGAGAGTTTTGAAAATTTCTACATACCTCTAACCACTCCAATTACTGTTGCAAAAAACAAGGCAGCATATGGATGCAATTCAATAGCTATGAATGTCATTCTCTGTGGATTGACTGAAATTGAATATGTGAAGGTAATGCATTATACCACAACTCATGGAATTTGGACAAAGCTTCATATTATTTATGAAAGAGATGAAAAGGTCAAGTTAGCCAAATTACAGACCTACAGAGCTCAATTTGAGAGTTTAAAGATGAAAGAGGATAAGTATTGCATCCTACATGCATAGGGTAGATGAATTGACCAATATGATCAAAGGCTTAGGTGAGAAGCTAGAAGAGTTTGTCATAGTCCAGAAAGTCCTAAGATCTTTGACTCCCAAGTACGATGTAAAGGTCTCAACTATTGAGGAAGCTAAAGACATGAAAACCTTAACATCGGATGAACTAAAAAGTATCCTATCAGCATATGAGATGAGGACAATTGTATCTAAATATACCAAGAAGGAAGTTGCATTCAAATCCAAGAAAGAGACTCGATCCAAGAAAGAAAAATAAAAATCATATTTGGAGGATGAAGAAGGTGATGAGAATATTGAAGCAATGTTTGTGAGAAGAGTAGGCAGAGGCTCGGAAAAATATAAATGTAAGCTCCCATTTAAATTCTTTGATTTTGGAAAAGTAGGTCATTTTGCTGTAAAATTTCCAAATAAGAACATGAAATTCGAATACAATTGTTAGCTGCCAAGACACCTCAACAAAATGGGATTTTTGAAAGAAAAAAAGAACTATTTAAGAAATGGCAAGAACTGTACTAAATAAATCTAAACTTCCTTATGGATATTAGAATTAGGTAGTCCGTACATCTATCTACATTCTAAACAGAGCTTAATTGAGATTAAACAGTAGCAAGACACATTATGAACTTTAGAAAGATAGGCTAGCCAATGTGAAATACATAAGATTCTTTGGAATCAAGTGTTACATCAAGAGGGATGAAGACAACTTAGGAATATTTGACTCTATGAGTGATGAGGGTATATTTCCTGGATATTCAGTAGTTAGTGTAGCCTATATATGCTACAATAAGGGGCTACAAAAGATAGTTGAGAGCACAAATGTGAAATTTGATGAGCTTTATCCATAAAATTATAGCACACAGTCTAAGAACAAATATGCATATCAAGAAGATGATGAATAAGTGGAATGTACACATGAAGGAAAGGAAGAACTGGTAGAAAGACAAGATACCAAGACACCCTCAAGAAAAATTACGAGGGATCATTCTACAAATTAGATCATTGGAAAGAGAGCAGGAGGTATTCTCATAAGAAGAAAGCTAAGAGATCAGCAAAACCATGTAGACATATAACTCTTATCTATAATAGAACCCAAGAATGTGGTTGAAGCTAGCAAGGACCAGCACTAGGTGGATGACATGAATGAAGAACTTGATCAAATTGAAAAAAATGAAACCTGTGAGCTTGTACCAAAGCCTAAAGACAAGAATGTGATAGGAACAAAATGGGTGTTCAAAAATAAATTGAATTAGAGAGGTGAAATAACAAGAAACAAGGAAATACTTGTATGAAAAGGCTATGCACAAATGGAAGTAATTGATATTGATGAAACATTTGCACCTATGGCAAGGATGGAAGCAATCAGATTGTTCCTGGCATATGTTGCTTATAAGAAAATAAAAATTTTCCAAATGGATGTCAAGTTAGCTTTCTTAAATGGCCACCTAAGCAAATAGTTATATATTGAGAAACCTGATGGATTTTCTCTAAGTGATGACAAATATTATGTGTGCAGGTTGAAACAGGCTTTGTATGGACTCAAACAATCTCTTAGAGATTGGTACAACAAGTTGGACACATATCTCATTGATAAATGTTTCAAAAAAGGTGTTGCTCATAGTAATCTCTATATCAAAGAAGAATGAGATCATTTTCTCATTATCATTGTATATTTGGATGATATAATATTTTGAGGAGATCATGACAAGATGACTCATGAATTTTCTGATGTGATGAGAAAAAAATTTGAAATGTCTATGTTTGGGGATCTCACATTCTTTCTAGGCTTACAAGTCAGTTAATAAGACCAAGGTATATTCATATCCCAAACCAAATATATCAAAGAAATGCTCAAAAGGTTCAAGATGGAAGAATGCAGACCAATAGGAACACCAATGGAAGTGGGTTGCAATCTAAATAAAGAGGACAACTCACCAAAGGTAGAAAAAACTTTGTATAGTTCTATGATAGGAAGTCTTCTCTACCCACTACATCAAGACTAGATATCATGTAATATGTGGGCCTTGATGGGATATTTCAAGAAGATCCAAGAGAAAAAAATTCAAGGAAGTAAAAATGATACTAAGATACCTCATGGGAAAACTTGAATATGGACTTTGGTATCTAAAAATCAATTATTTCAACATCAAAGCATACACTGATGTTGATTAGGAAAAATACATTGATAATAGAAA
This sequence comes from Taxus chinensis, assembly GCA_019776745.2. Taxonomy (NCBI): domain Eukaryota; kingdom Viridiplantae; phylum Streptophyta; class Pinopsida; order Cupressales; family Taxaceae; genus Taxus; species Taxus chinensis. The sequence continues at coordinate 202,171,784 of CM034155.1, read as the reverse complement.
GAGTGCAAGTGGTGGTGTGTTCTTTGTTGGTAATTTCCTAGTATCTTGGTTGAGAAAGAAAAAAACTTCAGTAGTTCTTTCAACTTGTGAGGTAGCTTATATAGTAGTTTCCATGTGTCACACTCAAGTTCTTTGGACGAGATAAACATTGGAGGACTACAAGGTAAAGTTTGACGGCCCAATTCCTTTGTTTTGTGACAGTACTAGTACTATCACTGTTTCCAAGAACCCTATGTTTCACTCAAATACTAAGCACATTCCAATCAGATTTCACTTTTTGAGTGAACAAGTGAATGACAAGAAGATCAATCTAGAATATGTCAGCAAAAAATAAGAGATTGCTGATATAATGACAAAACCACTACCGAAAGTAACATTTGAGCACCAAAGGAATGAGTTGGGGGTAATTAGTGATCCTACCAGTAATTAGGAGGATTAAAATAGGTTAATGGAGCATATCTATGTAAAATCAGCTCCTACATAGTGTAATGTGGTATTCATGTGAGAAGGGGCTAATTTTCTGCTAGCTCATTTTACACTGGTCTCTTAGTTTGACGTGCAATCTCAACTTCTAAGTGAAATTTCTTGAAACTATCTTGAAGATCACAGAAAGTGTTGATACTATCTTGGAACAAAAAGTGTTGATATTATCTTGGAATAGAAAAGATATGGATGAAAAGATTGAATACCATCATGGAGTGTATCATCTCAAGGGGAGATTTGAAATAGACAAGAAGGAATACAGTCCCAAGTGGAGCTTGTGGACAAGGAGCTTGAGCATCATACAAGGTAAGATACTAGTTTATCTAGCTTATTTGCATAAATGTTGTAAGGTTTCTTCTTTGTCATGGATGTCAAAGGGGAGAGAGTGTCAAAATTCAAAAACCTAGTTTGACAATACTTTTTCCATCAATTTTCTTAGTATGTTTCCATCAATGAAAAAGGGGGAGTTTGTTGGACCCTAGTCATTTTCATTGGTGTTGTCATTGATGTCAAGTGACATTGATGGAAAAAAGTTGTGATTGGTATGAGTTGAAGGTTGATTGGTAGTGTAATTTCACAGAGAGGCTCCAAGTGGTGTGCATGGTTTAGAAGGTATCAACAAGTATTGTGGTATGATGAGGTTTCTCAAGGTGGTAAAACATGATGACATTGATTGAAAGTTGTTTCAGAGGTGTAAAATGGTCTCTAGCTAGTATATTGTGGATTCAAAATGGTTTCAAAATGGCTACAAGATTATTCAGGGTCACTACATACATGGACAGTGACATACGGGTTCAATGAAATTCACTAGATGTATTAAAAAGGTTGGTAAAAAAATTTCCATTGTTTTAGAGGGCTAAAACTCAAATTCATATGTCCTAAGTACTCCTAGAGTCTGGTTGGAGAAAATAAATTTTTCTGGTACTTCAAAAAATTTGTGAAAAATGAGTATTTTTAGTTTGAGTGTACTGTGGCTATATGAGGTGTGGATGGAACAGGTTACCATGGAACTAGAGTTTACCACATGGATTTAGAGGATGCAACAAAAGGGATCACTTTTGTGCGAGTAGTTCAGACATTGGAGACCCTAACAGCCAAGTTCTTCACAGGGCTTTGTTCTCCGTAATTCTCTCCAGGCCTAAAATCAAAGGATTGGGTGAATCAGGCACAATGAGTCAAGTTGGAACGTGTACCGAGTGATCATATGTTCCCCAAAAGCCTTTGAGACCTAAAAATAAAAGGAGGTTGAATTGCAAGTGGATCGGACATTTTGAGCTCAGGAAACCCAAGTGGAACAATTCCCCGAAGGACCCTGTTCTCTGGAAGGATTTATGAGCCGCAATGAAGGGAGTTGGCAAGGGAAGAGTTGGTGTGTTGCAAGTGAGGAGATGGTTGTGGTCTTGAATGGTTCATGAGGAACAAGTACCCGGTCAACCCAATTTCCCCGAAAACCCTATTGACCCAAAATAGAAACAGAGAGAATAGAATGCGGAGGAAAGGTGGTGCGAAAGAACAAGGTAGAGGAGACCCATGTACCCTAGTTCCTCAAGTTCCCCAAATATCTGCAATATCTGATTTGTAAAGGGATTAACAAGGAAAAAATATAATAGAGTTTTATAAAGTTCAATGTGAAATATTAATGTGGACTAGTAAATTTTTATTAAAACTTGTTCTCCACGAGCCTCCAAAATCCGCATGGAGATATCTTGCACACCGAGAATCCATTTTTTCCATTTTTTGGACTTTTTATAAATGTGAGATCATCCTCTACACCATGAAATCAAAGAAATCTGTGTTTTAAAGAATAAAGGAGTGGTAAAATTAGAAACTAGTGTTTTTATCCAATGTATGCCTAGATTTCACAAAATCATAAAAACAAAAGCTTGAGCTTATCTATAAACACAACTTTTCAAGATTTTAATTGGCATTGATCAAAGAGAAAACAGGGGAGTGTGAACTGGAGGTGATTATGAGAGATAAAAACCAGATTTGAACATCATGAAGACCTGTTGATTGCTAATGAATACCAGAATCCCATATTCAAAGGAGATGAGTGCATGAAAACTAAGAGAGAGTTCTAAACATCTTTGTATGAAGTTTGTGTGTTGACAGCAAGAGAAAAGTGATCATAATCCATTATTTAAGCAATATTATTCTTATGATCAAAATATTTGTAATCTCTATCTGAGTGGGTGCTTAGATCTTAGGGTGTGGGTGCTCCTTACAAGTTATTACTTGTTAAATTTGTTGAGTAGGTTATTATCTCTCTTCAAGTAGATTCTTGGAGAATCTAAAGTGGGTGCTTCAATTGTTGAGTGGGTGCTCAACAAAACTAATATTATTGTAAGATTTGGAATTGGTGTTCCTGATAAAATCCTTGCTATTAAAGTGGTTTTTTTACCTTCATGGGTTTCCCACAGTAAATTATGTTTCATGAATTATCGATTTCATTACATATGGTTGATTATATGTTATCGTTATAGCTCTCGCTCATGATCAAGAAATTTTGTTCAGGAGTGCTTAAAATTTTAATCTGCACTAATTCACCACCCATCTCAGTGCTTGTGATCTCTAATTTATTAGTTGGTAAATGAAAGCACCCAAACTTAGGAGGGTCATAGTCAAAGAAGAGATCACTCAATGCAGAAGGAATCTCAAATAGTTCTCAACTTCCTAGTGTCAATATCAGCTACTAGTCATACAATAATCAAGGGAAAATGATGAAATGAAGGGGTTTAGATTAAAAAAAACCATTTTAATTCATATAGAGATACTCCTTTCTTCCATACATAATGTAGGTTTCACAACATAGCTACAAATGAAATCAAGAAGAGCATTTAGAAAAATTTGGATAATTCTTTGAACTCGATATCATGGAACAATTATGATTTTATCAAAACTTCATGCACAACAAGGACGAAAAATATTTTTTGAAAGAAAATAATGCAATGACACTTTACTTTATGTGTGTGTGTATTACAATAATACACAAAATGAATTATAACCCCACCATTTCGCCATCTCCTTGCATCCTACAAAACCATGTGAGCATGGGTCAGTGAAAATCACTGGTATGGATCCACCCTCCCGCTAACATGCTATCATCATGCAAAAACAATTTTAAAGGAGAGAAAAATAACATAACTAAATTATGTGTTTTCGGAACATGATTTATATTCAAATTCAAGAGAGAGAAAGGGAAAGTAGAGAGAGATCATTTCTTTTTTCTGCACAAGCAAAGGGGTGAAAAAGTATCCTATCAAGTGTTATGTGCAACAAACATATATGAACATATATATCATAGTATATTACGATTTCTAATACACATCCTTTTTCTTTTGTTCTAAGGGAGGTTAAGGACATGTTGTATCATGTCAGTATGGAATTTCATTCAAAATCTATTTACATTCTCCGAAAAATGTATTTTAAGTCCATATGCATGTTATCAACCACTATACTAATCTTATCCCTAGCACAAACTTGAAAGGGTCAACATGGGTCCACGGCCTCAGATTGCATTGTTGTGCAAATTATTCCAAGTGGTCATGGAATGGGCTCACAAAAAGATTACCCAATATCATAAAAAATTGTTTAATGCCTCCAATTGAATGTCTATAATAGATATAATTACAAAAAAAATGGATTGCAAAACTGATAACCGGAGCTCAAACTGGATGTATCTCTCTAGAGCTAGTTGGCTAATTTTGGTTATTTCCTTCGGCAATTAATGTTACGTGGCCTCTAAAAGGATCCCACCAGAAGGCTACGGAAAATCCAAATGGAATGTTTCAAAATCCCATCTTCTTTTCTACTTAATACAGAAACATAAGGATCAAACAGTATGCAAAACCAATAAATGATGCTCAAATGAGGAGTATTTTTTTGGGGTCATGTGGTTGAATTTAGCTATTTCCTAATAGCAGACTAAGCCAAGTTGGCTCCGAAATAGTTACGCAAAAGTGTGTTTTAAGAGCATATGGTTAAAATGAACCATGCATGACAAAGAAGAGGTTTGAGGTTTCACATTTCATTTTCGAGGACCATGGGCACTAAAATAGAGGCAATTTTGGAGGGATTATGTTGTTTTTGAGCAGTTGCCTCTAACAGGAAACTCACAAAAGTATCCTCGAAAACAACTTAGAAAAACATGGTCGATGGTTGTGTTGGTAGTGTTTCAGGGTTGGGATGAAAACCTCAGACAACAAGGAAGATGTTACATCAGTTATATTTAGGAAATGATTTTAAGAGGCGCTTTTTGCACATCGATCTCGAGAGGTGTTTTTCGTATTAGATGGGGTTGTTTTTCCCTTGAGAGAGAACACATTCTTGTTTTTTTCCTCCATGATTGTTTTTCACAAATGGTAAATTCATGATAGAAATATTTCAACTTAGTTTTGTTTGTTTCACGATGGAAATCGACTATAATGACATCAAAAGAGGTATTTTCATGGTAGGTTCTAGTTTAATTGGAATGATTTTCAATTTGAAACAGTTCACAAAATATAAAATTAATTTTTTTTAGCTAATCGTTCACTATTTTACTCAATCCGAAAATTATAGATGTTAGTGATGAAATAAAAATTTATGAGAAAGATTCAAAAACCATGCCTAGTGAAAGCAGAAACGTTCAAGGTTATGGAGCTCGGTTCTGTATCTCAAAGAGGAATTTTGTAAAATGATTTGCATTCGTTCAAAAATCTTCTCCATTTTACATATATGTCTGTCAAGGGTCTAGATGGAAATCATATTCATTGGATGACTCTACTCATTGGTAGGCCAACAACTTAGCTAGAAAGATATTTGAAATTTGATGAAGAGAATCCATACTCCAAAACCTATGCCAATATACTCCAGGCCCATGCCAAAATGAAAGATGAAGAACATGGAGTGAACATACACAACATAATTGAACTGCTTGACAAAATTCCTCCAAACAATTTGGTTTCACTAGCTACTATGATTGTAGGATATGTACAAAACGGTGTTCTTACTAGGGCTTTTTAACAACCCGTTTTGTGATCCAGAAATCCACATTCTAAACTCAACATGTCACAGTACCCTATGTATGCCTTAGCGCTCCATGCTTATATCAAGCACCCACCACATAACACCTTGGAACTATAAAATTTTCCCTAGTGGATAAACATTGGTCGATAAAAGAGGCTCTACAGCCACGTTTCCCTTTAGAATTTTGACAAACGATTCTCTTTCCTTATGCTTTTTTCCACATTTTCTTACCTACCTACCTGGGTTCTTCTAAAGCATTTTCAACAACTTAATTTTGTGTAGATCTAGTAATTCATTTCTTACCGAACCTAGCTCCATAAATTTTATCTTGCCTCTGTTGAGCTCTAAGACACAAATAGCAACATAAACTAAAAGAAACAATGCCCAACCTATTGTGCATGCACACACACACACACACACACACACACACACACACACACACACACACACACACACACACACACACACACACACACACACACACACACACACACACACACACACACACACACACACACACACACACACACACACACACACACACACACACATGTATATTTTAAACTCCCTTTTTTACAAGTTGGGTGTCCACAATGCCAATGTCATCCATTATAAATATCATACTCGTGCAAATATATGTAGAGGGGGAGAGGACAAGCTGAAGGAGGTGCTACACCTTTTCTTTAAAATTCCGAAGGCATCCTGAACAAGTCCATTTTGTGTACATCTTGTAATAATTTCATTATAAGAGGCACATTCTTTAGCACAGCTATCAAACAGTCTATGTGCCTTTTGTATGCATCCACACTTGCATACATGTCTCCCTAATAATTTGCAACTAAAACATATTACAAATTATTTCCCTTGCACTTTGATGGATGACCAATACCTTTTCCCAAGCTCTCATTGGCACAAGAAGGAGTATGCTGGAAAATGTGGAGGAGTTTGGCATTAAGCTTATTAATTGCATTTGTTGTGATTTATAACACCCTACATTTGAGATGCCCCTTTTGGCAAAAGAATAAAGAGTTTTGGAAAATGCAAATTGAGTTGATTGGACATTAGAATGACCAACGGGTGAATTCCAATGCACCCTGCCACACTTTACTCTCTTCCTGCCACACTTTAGCCTCCTAACCACCGTCATTACTCCTCCAACCCACTAACCAACAACCACTAATTTCAACACTTTTTTCCATGGTTAAAACCAATAGTTTCATCAACAACCCACCTCATGGAGTGCATTTAATAGATCAATGCATTTTCTTTAAAGGTTCCCTGACCTTTCAACAAAAATGTTTTGCATGTGTCTTGCAAACATTGGCATCCCATGTGCTCACTATTTTTACACACATACCAGGTCATTTGGAACTACAAAATCTAATAAAGGCATGCCCCTCCTCTAATATTCCATGCCTCCAACATTCATCCTTATCCATCCGTCAACTTCACATAAATTATTCATCCAACCACTCACTTCTCTTATTTGCTTTTAGGTGTTTATTTTTAGTTTAAATTTCAATACAGTCTTTATTATTTTAAAAACCCCATACTATTATTATATTTTAATCATTTAAATGATTTAAATTTCATTTATTTATGTTATTATTATCATTCTTAGTATCTCGTGAATTAAATATGAACGCATTTCTCAATTAGGATTAAATGCGACCATAAATCTATTAACTTGTACATGCCCGTCGACAACAAATTAATCTAAAACATGCACGATGACACCTAGTAGTTGACTGGTGCTAGTGATGTACTCACAAACTCATATATCACGTGATAACAACCTCATAACAAGGTTCAATGTTGGAACATCGTCCCAAGATGATTGGGATATGTTTATGATAAGATTCACCCCTCTTGAGAAAGGGGAGACTTGTTTGACATAGACATGCCATTTTCATAAGGAGTTTGATCTCAAGTTGATTAATTGGTAAATGTAACTTACCACACCGGTATTCACAACGCGTCACAAAAAGGTTTGATTGGATAATTTACACAATACATTTGCAATGGAAACATTAATGATCAAGATCTAGTGTTAGAATGAGCTTGCCAAACAAACATGGTAGAGAAAGGAACTACATTTACCTCCCCTCATAAGAGTGTCATCTCTGATGTGACACTGTGCTAAGGTTAGCTAAAAGGATAAGAAAATAAGGAAAGCTAACAACGACAATTTATTTCTAGGGAAAAGATCTTTGTCACTAAAACAAAACCACAAGGAAGTCTAGGAAGTTTTGAAAATTCCTCAAATTTTTAATGTTTTGTGAAGATTGGTGGTTCTATTTTTACTTTATCATTTAGTTAGTCTTTTCATTTACAGTATTTCTTAATCCTAAAGCTTATAATGTTTTATTATTTAGGATTTCTATTTACTTATTTTCGTGGGTTCCCAACATAACATAACATCAGGCTATCACACAAAGATCAAACACAACACTAAGACCCACAAGACATCTTGTTACGCCCTTTCATGATTTTATCACATCACAAGACCTCAACCCAACCATGGGTAGAAACATACAGTGCACACAACATATTACTCGACACACAGTTGGCCCCGACACAAATAGTACTTAAAACATAAGCATAATATAACAACGAATAATCCCCAACAATACCCATACTCAAGTTTCATGCAACTCAAGACCACAACTGGAACTACACAGTGTCAAGATGTGGGAAAAAATCATGTCATCAATGAGGAACATCAATCCTCCACAACATAAACATAACCAAACTCACATGGGTACTCATAAATCATAATACCAACTCCATATACCTCCTAATATCCATAAGCTCTCAAAACAACTCCATATACCTCCCAAACAACTCCATAAACCTCCCAAACAAAAAAATTACGACAATTTTTCCTTTTCTCTCCACCAAAGAGGTCGGTCACCCTATGGCCCTAGGAGTATAGAGTTCACGAGCTTCTAACCCAAGTGACATAATAACCTATGGTTTGAAAACCACACCAATTATCTGTAACTCCTTAGGGCATACCCCCATACAACGAAGTGGGCCCATAGGTACCACCAATCTATGGTGAATTGTACGTACCCAAAATTGTAAGGGTACAGTACTGCCAGAACGATGTTACACATGCCCTAATGATGATACAGGTATCATCACAAGGTGTTCAGGATCTGGAAAATCTCTCCAAGTGTACGTTAACATCCCGCATGCCCCACTTAGCTCTTTTCCCCTCTTTTCCTTTGCATTTTTGTCTTCAGTGACGAAATCGCCGCCCAGGTAGGGCGGCGGTCGTGTAACTGCCCCCCTACTCAGGGCGATGGTCCTTCACGTGTTTTCCAACACATTCTTCTGATCACGACTCGCATAAATTTTCAACTTTTACCAGCTTTTTTCCACCGCCTTGGCTTGTATTTATGTTTTATGTCCCCTAGAATAATGTTTCTCCATTGTTTAATGGTAAAAGAGTCCTAGTGCGATTACCTTTGGTGTGAATGGGGA